>SZYD01001533.1:17500-25359 GCA_009363875.1 Mikania micrantha | reverse complement strand
TTCATTGATCCATAATCATTAAACAATTTATCAACATCAGGGTCTTAACAGTACAATCAAACATGTACGGACACAGACCAGAGATACAGTGATGATACACAGACCGGAGATAAATGTATGGAGCCACGTGTGATCACAAACATATAGAGACTTTGCTGTTATGAGTGTGTGCCATAAGGTGTTTCAGAAGCTGCAAAGTATCTCTGTAGATGGCAGATAGACGAAATATTGCCAAACACTGCAAGGCAAGCTTTCTGGATGCAGACTAGAAGTAATTCAAAGGTCGATGGGCGAATTTGTGTACTCTCCGACAAAAAGAGTTATACGATTACAACTAACAACCGTCAATACGAAAGATTTATCAAAGACAACAAAAATAGTAAGCATCATATATCATTTTATTATCATCATATCATCATTAGTTTTTGTTTCATTTCAAAGGTTCTGGAGTATCTGACGCACACTGGTTAAAAGTTACAGATATATGTTTGTAACAGCATGGACCAATAGAACGCGCAACTTTGGTCAACGTACAACAAACCGGGGTGGAAAGTCAGCACTCAAACCTAAAACGATTCCTCAGATCAACAACAGCACTATTGCCTCGCTTGTCGGTTTCGTAAATGAAATCGTTGCAAGCACATGAGGTAAAAAAGAAACATGATTTTGAAACGAGTTTGATTAAAACTATGGGTCATCATAAACTAGCAATATTGATAACATTCGAGGAAAGGGTCCCATAAAGCTCTTGATTTGTTGGTCGAGGAAAAAGATAAAATAAGACTCATGTGCGACTCAAATATGACGTGTGGCTACCAGCTTTGGACGAGTGTGGGTTGCCGTGCGCTTGTATATATCAAAGTATTTTAAACACAGGTTCGTAATATAAATGTAAATCTTAGATGTTTCGCACATAGTTACTCTTATATTAATTTTAATTATAAATTATGCAGATAATAAGATACCGCTCTCAGATATAAATATTTTGTGGACAAAACTTAACACAGCTAGCCCAACACTATTAAGAAGAAGAAATAGATGTTATAGGACAAATGGGTTTGGTTACAGAAGAAATAAATTCCAAACCTCCTGAATTAAAAAAGAGTCTAATAAAGAAGGTCTTGTCGCAGGTATTTCCAAATAAAAGCGACAAAAAGGCGCCTTCAGTTCAAAAAAGATACACGTGGTCGTCAACTTTAAAGGCACAGAAACAAAAAGAGCAAACACATTGTTAAAGATAATTTAGCGTCCCAAGAAAGTACATTTGAACCTTCCAGGCAATAGTTCGTTTACAGCTGTGACCGAGAAAAGTCAGAAACCCGTATTTCGGCGCAGTCGTTCCACATCGTATCAAAAGCAATGCCACCATCGGACTCGCTAAGTCAAAACGAATTCCGTTTTTCCACGTAACATGAAGCCAAAAGGATTAAACAATGTTTATCGCTTCGGTCATCACATCCTTCCTTTGCTTCAACCTTATGTGATAAACATACAAGATGTCAAGCCAGATGGTAACTGTGGTTTTCGTTCTGTAGCCGTGGGTTTAGGATTCGATGAAAATCATTGGGCATTTATTCGACAACAACTCTTGCAAGAATTGGATTTCAACGCAGATCTGTACAGATATGTGTTTAAATCCTACGACCCAGGATCTTATGATGTACTACGCAACACAATAAATTGGCAGCAGATTGCACCTAGTCTTACCGAACATTGGATGTTTATGCACACACAGGTTTAGTAATTGCTTAAAGATTTGGCATAAATCGTTCACTTTTTCAGCAGTCGAGGTCCTCAAACCATTTTTCCTTTGTGGACATCTGCTAATAGTTTTGCCGCGACATAACGTCGTATCAGTAGTTCATCTTGGCATCCATTTCATTAATGTTACCTTACAAGGATATTATCCAATGCCAACGGTAAATCCTATTTGGTAACGCTACCGAAATAATAAACAAAGAAATAAAAAGCAAATGTTCAAGGCCCGTAAAACAGAATATAATTACGTACTCAATATTAATTATGGACTCTATAACACATTTACAAATCATAACCACGCACATATTACTCATTGATAATCATCGAATAACTTATAAATTTAAAAAAGTACAATAATTACTGAGGAAGTAAAATGACGGACCATACAAAAAATTGACCCAAAATTAAAAAAATTTGTCACACCCCTAGTCGGCGGGATGGATCGACTTTCCTATCGGGCGGAAGGTTCTTGGGGCGCGATATCATTTGATAATAATAGTGATCAGATTGTTTACAATGCACATGATATATAATGAGAAATGCTAAATGACATTGACATAGAATTAAAAAGTTAAATTACATTTCATGTTCATAATTTAACTAAGTAAATCTACCCAAAAGAATTATAAAGTTTTCTATCTTGTATCTGCACAAGATTTGCAAAAGTGATTCACCAAATATGCTATCAAAAGTTATGCACACAAATGTAGCTAGGTCCATTATAAAAGTCCACTAGCTAATGCATCCTGAGTCTGGTGACTAAACCTGTCGTCACCTGAGAAAAATGCATTTAAACAAAATCAACACTAGGTTGGTGAGTTCATAAGTTTAGTAATTGAAAACAATTGATTTGTTGTCATGCACAATCACAATGTCATACATAAGTCTGATTGATAAATGTCTGTCTCACACAATGTACTCTCCAAGTTTAATACAATTAGTATTTCATCCAAATCAAGCATGTTTATATATTGGGCATACATAGGGGACAAGCCCCAGCCGACATCCCACCACATACTTAATGAATTCAACACCACTTGCAATACAACTACGGATACCCATTTCTATCTCACATGTGTTCCCCCCAATTGATATTCACCCATAAATTGTGTTCATCACCCGTAGTGTATATGTATTGAATAAAAGGGTATAAGGGAAGTAAGTTATCAAAACCTAAGTGATGATAAACCCTCAATTTTTAAGGAAAAATAGATTTGTCAAATCTTTTCCTTATTATTATTCTCTCAATTGTAAGGTTAACTGTAATTCACTTTAATAATAGGAGTGATAGTTAAATTCTTGATATTGTTCTCGCTCTTGAATGTATAGAGCCTAAATGGGATCCATTGTGGTCCTCACGTAATCAGACCACAATGCATCCAATTTACCTCTATCCATTTGTAATATTAGTTCCTTCAACGAAACTATTACCAGTAATGTGTCATAAGTGAAAATCAATTCCTTAGTCTATCAATTAATAGAATCGAATGATTTAATTACAATTAGTTACTGTAGATTATTATCATCATGTGTCGTTTACCAAACCTGACTGATGCCGCCCTGTTACCGGTCATACTATACCGGCCAATGATATAATTACGATCAACGTACCGGCCTCACTCGCCGGTGGTTTGTCAAACCTATGGTACACTACGCTATCGTCGGTTTAGTCGCACTAAATCAATGGTAAACGATTCGCTTGTAAGGGACTTACGACTGGACATGATCTCATGAACACATGATTGTTGTGATATAATACAACAATCTTAATAGTAATTATTGATTTTGTTCCCAAATGTTGTTGTCTCAATGTTACCTGTTCTAAGTGTTATGTGTTCTCATAGTTCTAACAATGTGTTATAAGAACTAGTCTTATTACAAGATGTTAACAAATGTCGTGAATGATATTATCATCATGAAATTATGTTATCATGATTATCATTCATGATGTCACTTGTATTTGTCTTAGTGTTATATCATGTTCATTCTTGTAATAATAACAAAGTGTTATAAGATTTAATCTTATAACTTATGTTATTCTCTTAAGTTGATGAAATCATGAAACTATGTTATCATGATTCACCCTTGATATGTCAAACATGTCATAAAACACACAAGCGTACATGAAATGATATGTGATAATAAAGATAAATCAATATTATCTAAATCATAGAATAATTGAAATATTGTACTAAAACTTTTAAGTAATAAAAGAATTAGCATGTTTCTCAGCCCCAAAATTTAAAATCAAAAAGATCAAAAAAGGGCGTATGAATGCACCTGGATATTGGGTGGTTGACTATGTAACAATCATAATGTGCGCGCTCGTTGTTAGCCTTGAGGTTGTTTTCACAATCCTGTATTGATTTAAATTGCGTGTAACTTATAAGTATAAGTTATGGGTGTGTGTGTGTGTTAGCCAAAAAGCAGGCTAACACTTGTATTCCTTTGTTATCACTTGGTCCTAATTCACTTGTACACAATGTATTGATACTTAACCCATTCTTGAACATTTTAATATAAGTTTTAAGTTAAAACCTTACTACTTATCACTTTATAAATAAAATATTTTAGGTATTATTAAGTTGGTTTAACAAGAGCCCTTCACCAACTTTGTAGTAAAACTTGTATCATTTTAATTTGGTGCATGGTGTGAAAAAAATATTTGTCTTAAGGTTATGGTGTCAAAGTTATACGAATTAACATCAAGTGCGAATTGGGAATTCAAGCTTCGACCGAGTGTGCATTTGGTGCGAAAAGGGAACCTAGCCTCGGCCGAATGTGCTTGTAGTGCGAATGAATATCCTTCTACGAATGGGGATCCTCCATAGGAATGGAATTCATGCGATAGAGGAGTACTCATGCAAATGAGACCCTACGAATGGGCCATTCGATCGACAGTTTATCTTCCATTGAGCCCATGCGAACGAAGGAACCCTATTCGGTACATATTCATTCGGTTGACTCCATTCGGCTGGCCATTCGCACGGTCGGGATGCAGCTAACAACTTAACAAATTTCAAGATTTAGTCGAGATCTAAGATGGTCTTCAATGGGTCTATGAACGGAACTTGTTTTAAAAGTGTATGGTTCGAAAAAGAAGTGTTTCAACCGGCTAAAACTTGGTTTTGGTTGTGTTGTTAGAAAACCCTAGAAATCCAAACATTGGAGCTCATATTACCTTCGATTCAGTGGATCCTCAGCCCGATCCTTTGTACTTTCGTGTAGAGGATGTTGAGAGCTTCGATCGGATCCAAGTTTGAGAGATTTGGCCAAGAATTGAAAGAGTTATGGTGGTTTTTGTAGTGTGTTTCCAGAGAGAGAGAGAATTCCGAAAGAGAGAGTGAGAGAGATGAGGTAGGTGATGAATTACATGGGAAATAAATGAAGTTCAAGGTTTTTATACCTCGTGTATGTTCGGGTTCGTTCGATTTGCTCGGTTCTCTTTTTCGTTACATTTACGAAATGTAAAATGCGTATTTTAAGTAATTTTATATAAATAATTTTCTAATTCTTTTTGAGGGGGTAATTCCTGGTAAATATTCCTTTTCAAAACGTTTATTAATTACGTTTCGTCAGATCGTATTACCTTTACGCGTATCCGTTCGAATCGTCACCCGGATGAACACGACGATGGTTTTACTTTCTGATTTTTGTTTTATACTTTTTAGTTATCATTCAGAACGTTAAACTCACATGTATGTTTGAGTGAACAGTCACCACACAAACACACTGTCAGTTTATTATTCATAGACGATACCGAGCTTTCGTTTTGAATTGTATTTCCTCACAGTCGGACTCAACTACACATCCCTATTTGTACATAATCACACTTGTTTCACCTTGTTTACTCATAGAATTATCGGCCATCTGATTTCTGTTATTTGTGAAGATCAGATCGCAACCGATATGTTTTCGCCATTTGTTTTTTTCCTGTTGTTATTTCTCGTGTGTTGTTGTATATTTGTATTTCAATTTTCATTGGAATGTATACAACTGTTAATGGTTTTCATAGTCCTGTTGTCACACAAGTGTTTACACATTGTAATTACACATAGTAAATAGTGAAAGTACACGTACCATATGGACTTGCCGGACGATCTGGTACTGGTTGTCGCAGTCTCCCCTTGTTAAAGAAATTTCGTCCTGAAATATAAACATCATTGTCGGGCACTAATTCTCCAAAAAGGTGGGGATACTTTGTCTTCATGTGATCCTCACGCTCCCAGGTAAACTCTGGTCCACGCTTGGAGTTCCAACGAACCTTCACGATAGGGATACGACTTTGTTTCAATCTCTTGACTTCATGATCCATAATCTCTACAGGTTCCTCAATGAAGTGTAATTGTTCATCAATTTGTATCTCTTCCAATGGTATGACTAACGATTCGTCAGCGAGACATCTCTTAAGATTGGATACATGGAATACATCGTATACCCCACTGAATTCATCAGGAAGTCTGAGTCTGTATGCCACAGGACCAATTCGTTGAGTTATCTCGAACGTTCCAACATACATTGGTGCTAACTTGCCCTTCCCCCAAAACAAGCCACGCCTTTCCATGGGGACACTTTCAACATGACCCGGTCACCCACTTGGAATTCCGAAGGCTTTCGCCGTTTGTCTGCGTAACTCTTTTGGCGTCTACGTCTTGCTTGAAATCTCTGTTGAATCTAGGCTATCTTATCAGTAGTCTCCTGAATAAGTTCAGGCCCAGTGATTCTGTTATCTCCCACTTCGGTCCAACAAATTGGAGACCGACATTTTCTACCATATAATGCTTCGAACGAAGCACATCCGATACTGCTGTGGTAGCTATTGTTGTATGAGAACTCAATTAGTGGTAAATGATTGTCCCAACTTCCATCGAAATCCAGGACACATGTCCTCAACATATTCTCTAGGGTTTGGATTGTTCGCTCGCTTTGACCGTCCGTTTGTGGATGGTAAGCAGTGCTCAAGCTGAAACTTATCCCTAAGGATTGTTGCAATGATTGCCAGAACCACGATGTAAATCGATTGTCGCTGTCTGAAATAATAGATAATCGCACTCCGTGCCGCACTACTATTTCGTTAACGTAGAGTCTTGCTAGCTTTTCCATCTTGTAGTTTTCTGTGATCGGTAAGAAATGAGCGGACTTAGTCAATCTGTCAATGATGCCCCATATAGAATCATGTCCGCTGGAAGTACGGGGTAGCTTGGTAATGAAGTCCATAGCTATTTGTTCCCACTTCCATTGTGGTATTTCTGGTTGTTCCAGCAAACCTGACGGCTTCTGGTGTTTTGCTTTGACTTTAGCACAAGTCAGGCACTTACCAACGTAGGTAGCCACATTCTTCTTAATACCAGGCCACCAATAAAATGACCTAAGATCTTGGTACATTTTATCAGCACCAGGATGAATAGAATAACGTGTTTTGTGTGCCTCGTCAAGAATAAGTTTCCGGAGTTCATCTACTGCCGGGATCCATACACGGTCCTGGTGATAGATAACTCCATCTTTTTTTGTCTCGAAATGTTTCTCGGCTCCACAGTCGAGCTCGTTCCTCAAGTTGTTTCTAGCCACCGCCCCTTGTTGTGCTTGTAGGATTTGATCTCTCAGACTGGTTTGCCCTATCATTCCCATTGCTCTAACGCGCAAGGGTTTGACTCTTTCCTTCCGGCTCAAAGCGTCTGCAACAACATTAGGTTGCCTGGATGGTATTTGACACACAATCGTAATTATTCAGGAGCTCAACCCAATGTCTCTGTCTCATGTTAATCTCGTTCTGATCAAATATTTGTTGTAAGCTCTTGTGGTTTGTGAAAATTGTGCATTTGGTACCGTATAGGTAATGCCTCCAAATCTTTAGAGCAAAAACAATGGCTCCCAATTCCTAGTCATGCATCGTGTAATTCTTGTCATGAATCTTCAATTGTCGTGACGCATAGGCAATGACTTTGTCTCGTTGCAATAAAACGCATCCGAGTCCCTGATAGGAATCATCACAATAAACCACAAAGTCATCATTGCCCTCTGGGAGTGTTAAAATTGGAGTGTTGCACAATATTTGTTTAAGTGTTTGAAATGCCTCTTCTTGTTTCTGCGTCCACACAAAT
>SZYD01001533.1:0-12500 GCA_009363875.1 Mikania micrantha | reverse complement strand
TGAGCCCCCGTGCTCTTGCATTGAGTGGCCCAATGACCAAACTTCCCGCAGTTGTTGCACTGCCTGCACTGAGAAGTTGGTTGATGATGATACTGGCAGTTGTTGCACAATGGTGTTGTGCCTGTGTAAGGCCTCTTGACCTGCAGTGGTTGTGGTTGTGTGGCCTGTGGTGTTTGGGTGGTCGCAGCATAACTCTTGACCTCTTATGTTTCTTAGCCGGGCGTTTATCCGGCTTCCTTGAGCTTCCCGCCTTTGCTGATTCAGCTTCTTCTTCAGTGCCCCAGAGACAACCATTACATCTGTCAATGTTGATGACAGAGTGACAGCCATCTCCAAGGTGGTTGGGTGGGCAGCAATCACATGCCCCTGGACACAAGCCGGCAGCCCACCTATATACCGCTCGATCCGTTTCTCCAGTGTTGGCACTATATCTGGTGCCAATATCGCTAACTCATGAAATCTGGTGGTGTAGGCCAGATGCCCAACACCAATCATGACATGATTGAGCAGTTAAGTCTGTACCTTCTTCAGTTCATTTCTTGGGCAAAACTCAGCCCTCAACAGAAACTTGAATTCTTCCCAAGGCATAGACAATGCCTCATCTCGCCCCTTGGTCTGCACATGGGCATGCCACCATGTCAGAGCTCGCTTGTTAAACATGCCTGTAGCATACCTCACCTTATGCTGATCAGGAAAACAACTGATGTCGAGGGTTGTTTCCATCTTCTAGATCCATTGGATCAAGCCGACAGCTCCCTCACTGCCACTGAAGCCAGGTGGCTTGCATCCTACAAAGTTTTTATAGGAGTAGTCCTGTTGATGTCTGGTGTTCCCACTACCTTCACCCGTTAGGTTGCTGTTTGTCACACCCTGAGCCGGCGGGGTTGTAAAAACGTGATAGGACCGGCGATTTCACTTTGGACGGAAGGTTAGGGTTTTGATACACGACGAACATGAAGATGATGAACTAAATCAAATGATATATTGATAGAATCGAATGATTACATGATTGAATCCACATCATAAAAGAACATAGTGTTGCCGGGGAGAGATCGAGCATGATCTCTCCCCCTCTCGTGCTCAAACCCAAGAACACACACAAAACCTTAAACCCTTAAATCTGGAAAACTGGTATTTATAGGAGTTGTAGCCATTCGCCCGAATGGAGACATTCGGCCCTCATTCGGCGAATGGACCCCTTTACATAATATCCATTCGCATATGCTCCTGCGAATGACTCAGTTTACAGTGTAACAACACACAAATACATACAACTGATTACAAATAAGCAAATACAAATCTAATCTATTCGAACAGCAGCGGACACCCAAAATATGCATCAACAGGGGTTGGATCGGATTCCCCGTCGGACGGAAGGTCCCGGGGCGTTATATCGTGTGTGATAATCGGAATGAAAAGATTGTTTATATTGCACATGATATATAAATGAGAAACTGCTAAAATAAAATAGAATTACAAAGTTAAATTACATCAGTTAAGTTTATAATTTAACAATGTAAATCTACTATCACATCATAATCTTCTATCTTGTATCTGCACAAGAAATACAAAATAATTGTGTAATGATGTCCAAAAGTATGCAGGTCCAAAAATGCTAGGTCTTCTAACTGGAATCCTAGCAATAACTGCTTAGTTGACCTGTTCGTCACCCGAGAAGTCATGCAAAAATGAAGTCAACACATGGTTGGTGAGTTCATATAGTTTTATAAAAATGAGTTTGAATAACCTGAATGACAACCTTAGCGTCACCATTAACCACCTATACCATCCAGTTCAGTATGCTTATATATAGGGCATATGTAGGGTCGAACTTACCACCCGCCCAGCCACCGTCTCACCACATACTAAACCACATGATATATTGTTCCTGGTGATAATTAAGCATTTCATTCCACTACTTTGATTTCATAACCTATGATTCATACAATCTGATTACCCTGGACATGTTTACCTTGATCCCCCGAAGTGACAACCTTAACCTCATCAACAACCACCTATACTATCCAATCAAGTATGCTTATATATAGGACATATGTAGGGGACAAGCCCCAGCCACCGTCCCACCACATACCGGACTGCTTAACATATTGTTGTTAATGATAATTAAGCGTTTCATTCCATTCACCTCTGATTTAGATTCTGATTTGCACAATTTGATTTACCTTTGATTCTCTTGAGTTCATCATAGTTACATGATTTCCCAAAAGCAATTATAGAAATATAATGTTAATGTTTAAATAAATAAATAAATAAACATTTAAATACAACTAAGACATGATGATTGGGCATTATTTGACTCAATCAATTAGACTTAGTTGTTGGTGGTTGTCCAAGTTGTACCCTCTCACACGTGACCCATATCAGGCATAACTCATAAGGAGTATGCCTGAGCGTGCCGGGATTTTAATGATGCCCATATCAGCTTGACCCATTGGTCTACTGTACATGACGGGACTTTACGAATATCCTTTGATTCTTGATCGTCCTTGATTCTCTTGATTTTTGATATTGATTTCAGTTGATAGTTCACGTTATTGCCCATATAGCTTGACTACAAGAGTCTACTATTTATGCCGGGACTTTATGTGTGTTACACGTGGTCTTGATTTCTATACAACTGACATCCACCTTGACTCAAGCATTAATGATTTCATTAGATTTTTAATGATTTCATTATTTCAATGATTCACACACCTTTATGATTTCTGATGTTCTTGAGTCTTTTGAATTTGATCTTTAGAATTTCCATGATTCCACAATGATAGTTGATTCTTGAATAGGATCCTTTGATTTCAGATCACACACGGAATTAGATTTCTTGTACATGATCTTTAACTTTAGTTCTTTTGGTTTCACTTCGAATTTAGATTCTTGAGTTTGAGCTTGATGGACTAACGGTTTGTTTATAGTCTTAGAATTAAGGTATTAATCGTAGGAGTAATTTAATTTACTGGTTAGTTAATTCTGCATGGCAATTACCTAGACAGGAGTCTAGGAGTATAAACAAGCATAAATATATAACATATAATGAATAAAAGCATTTAAGTAAACAATTTAAATAAAACAGTTTACGCATGCTTCTCAGCCCCGCGTTTGAAAACAAAAATGTTTAGAAAAGGGGCAATGAACTCACATGTGTTGCTGTGCAATTGTCTTATCACAAAATGCGCGCTCTTTGTTGTAGCTTAAGTTTCTTCAGTTCCTGAGATGTTTTAAAAGAATTCGAATACGATAAGTTTACGTATTAGTCGTCGTGTCTAGGGTTTGGTCACAGAGTGCAACTAAGTGTCCTAAGTACTAGTGTGCTTCTAAGAATTACTCTTCTAGTTTAACTTAGATACCCATATCCCATAATTAGTTACAACAAGTCTTAATTAACTTGCTTTAATCAAATTCATTTTAAGTTAAACCATTAGTTTAGAAAAATCATTTAATTTAATTTTACAAAGTTTATAAAACATTTTTCTTTATTATAATGTCATTCACTTTTCCTAAATTAACGATTAACATATGATGCGCTTAACTAGGCCCATTGGGCCCACTTAGGCCTAATTGATGATCTTTGATTTCCACTTAATCGCAATTCCAGTTCTTTGAATAATTCTACTTAGATAATCACATTATCTAAACCAATTATTCATATTAAGACTTTTTTTAAGATTTGTGGTAGTAGTTAATTTAACACCTCTTTGAACCTTTAATCCTTTGTTATGACCTACATGGTTCCATAATAATTCTTGTAGAGCCTAGCAAACGTTGATGACTGACAAAGTGAACTTGGGAAGAGTCAAAGTCAAGATTTTTGATGATTTTCGTGTACATGAATTTCGAGTACACCATGTATTCGTGTACTCGAAATATGTCTTGTTAGATTTCGAGTACACCTAGACCTAGTATAAGTAGACATATTTTGTATAGGTTTAGGTTGGAATCCCGAGGCATTTGCTCTCTAGACGTATTGAGGCACTTGTACTCGAATTTTCAGCATAAATACAAAGATTATATTTTTCTACTTGCTTTCTTGATTCTAGCTTGGATTCCGCACTTGTTAGAGTCTATTGATGATGATTCAGAAGATAAAGTTTGGTTCTTGATCCCGTTTGAGACCTATAAGTGTTATCAGAGCTTGAGTGCTCTTTTCATCGTCAAGGTAACAACTTTTTGAAGCAAGTTTAGTACTTTATCATTTTTCTCTACTCCATCTAGCTACTGTGTAAATTTGGGACTCCAAATCTTAAGAAATATTTTTATTAAATTTTTCTTAAGTATTTTCGAGTTCAAAATTTTCGAGGTCAGCTATTTCGAGTATAGATAGAGTGTTCGAAGGATAGCTACACTTCGAGTACAAGAGATTTTCGATTACAAAGGGTTTTCGAGTACAAGTGATTTCGAGTACAAGAGTAAGTTCGATTACAAGAATAGTTCGAATACAGATTCATTTTCGAGTACAAGGGAATTTCGAGTATAAGGGGATTTCAAATACACTGTTAAATTTCGAGTATAAGGGACCGCAAGTGGTATTTGGTGATCTGTGCTACAGGGACTTCGTGAACAACACTTAGAAATTTTTTCTAATCCATCATGGCCTCAAAGAATTTGACAAATTTGTCCACCTTACTCAACTTGGACAATGAGATTGGCACCGGAACAAAGCCACCGAGACTCGTGTCTGGAGATAACTTTCAAGATTGGAAATTCAGATTCCAATCCTTTATCAAATACACTGATCCAAAGCTCTGGAGATCCATTGAAAAGGGTCCCTTTGTGCCCTCCTACCAGAGTGAGATCAATGGTCCTCTTGTTGCCAAGGATCCTGAATTGTACACTGACAATGACATCCTTATGATGGAAAAGGATGAAAAGGCTTATGCTTCAATCACAATGGCTCTATCAACTGATGTTGCTCATGGATTTAAGGAACGCAAGACAGCAAAGGAACTCTGGAATGCTTTGGTTGAACGGTTTGAAGGAAATGAAGACATGCGAGAAAGTCGTAAGGATATGCTGAGACAAAGGTTCAATATGTTCAATCACATCAAATGAGAATCACTTGAAGCACAGCTAAATAGATTCACTCATCTGATGACAGAGACGACAAGTTCTAGAATTGAGATGACTAAAGGAGAAGTGAACAAGAAGCTTCTAAACTCACTGCCTTATACCTGGAATTCAAACTGTACAACAATCAAAAGAACAAAGGATATGTACAAGACCTCTCTGAGTGAGCTAATCTCGATCATCAATTCCTATGACATGGATGATAAACAGAAAGCACTGAACCATGCCAGCTCGATGGGCATTGCACCCACATCTGAAAAACTCTGCTCTTCTGTCAGCAATCAATTTTCAAGCCTCAGGATGCAACATTATCAGCCTTCTTCATCACAGCCAATCCCTTTTGAGACTGCATTCTTGTCATCTGGACAAACTGGATCAGAATCCAAGATCAATCCAGAAAGTGAAGAAAATTTGCTGCTGTTTAAAGGTTTTATGAACAGCTACAATGCATTCATAGCTGGAGAGTTAGCTCATGCCAACCTAACTCAGGATAATCTGGAGCAGATAAATCCAGCAGATGTGGAAGAAATGGATATTTCATGGCAGATGGCTATGGCAGTGTTTCGTGCTAAGAAATTCATCAAACGGTATGGAAGAAATAGCTTTGGAAACAACCCAGGAAAGAAACTTGGATTTGACAAGTCAAAGCTTCGATGCTACAATTGTGATCAACCGGGTCACTTTGCCAGAGAATGCAAGCAGCCAAAGGTGGCGAAGGAAGGAGAGTAGGAGTCTGAAGAAAAGAATGTGACTACTGCTACAGGAGGAAGTGTTGGCACGTCCACAGCACTGGTGACTCAAGAAACTGACTCCTATGATTGGAGTGATCAGGTGCAGGAACTGGAGCTAACTCTGAGTCACGCCTTCATGGCTGAGGTGGATGACAAATAAAAGAAGGTAACTGAAAATCTTTGCTCTACCTCATGCATAGATAAAGTGTTTAAGTATCGGTCACATAATGAATCACTAATCAAAGAAGTAACTAAACTTAAATACTTTAACTCATAATTTCTTAAAAATGAAGGAATTTTTAAAAGGAAACTTGAAGCCGAGGGTCAGGATGTGGCAAGGCTAAAGGAACTCTTAAGTGACAAAGAGTCCAACTATCGAGATGCTTGACGCAAAATTGATGAAATCACTTTAGAGTTGGACCAAGTTAAAATTCAACTTTCTAAAACCTCGATAAAATGTGAAAAATTTGAATATTCGAGCAAGGTTGTGGAAAACATGACAACCATGCAATACCGAGAAAAGAAGGGCAAGGGAATTGGGTATAATGAAAGTGAGCCACCTTTTAATCATAATTACTCAATCATGCCCAAAATCAAGACATCTATTGATGATCTGCTGTCACAGTCTGATCGAAGATTCGATTTCAGCACCGGTTTTGACAAACCCATTTCTTTGACAGCAGATCCCATTGAGACCAGTCCCAATATTTCTGATGATTATGAGATGTGTGCAGATAGTTTAACCAAGGCAGGTAAGAGTGGGAAGACTGAAGAAAGAAGTGCTGAGAAGAGCACAAATTGTTCAACATCTTTTGGAACATCATCTTTTATTTCAAACCCTAATTTTGTTGGAAAAGTTGATGAATTTTAAATTAAAACAAATGAGATGTCTAAAAACTTTAAGTCAACTTTTGTTAAAAGGAATGTTATTTTGGAAACAACATCTTCGCGTTTACATCATGAGTTCAAGGGTCATTCCACAGTCACCAAAGAGGCGGGTTCAAAGTTGAATCCCAACTGTGAACCTTTTGTTCCAACAAGGTCATTGGAACAAGCCTCTGCAAGCTCCTCTTCTAGTCACTGTGACTATGATGTAAAACCTTTTGACCCTAAGGAATTTCATGAGAAGGTATGTTGCTTTGCTTGTGGTAAACTAGGCCACATTGCCAGAAATTGTCTGCACAGACCTACTGAATTCTTTTATGGAAAGAATCAAAAGGTCACACCCAACTCAAAACCCTCTATCAAATCAACAAGGACTGACCAATCCTCAAAGCCTAGGGTGCATCCTCGAAAAGAACCTCAAAAGCAATCCACTGCCAAAAAGAAAAAGTTGTCCAAACATCATCAATTTGGTTTTCATAAACAAAATTTAAACTTTTCAAAGGTTAAAAACAGGTCATATTGGAGGCGTGATCTATGTTTAAGCACCTCATTAAAACAAGTCAAACATGGCAGAGGTTCAAGATCAAATATTGATAAGGGCAAAACAATTAAATCAAAAGTGGTTCACAAGAAAGAACCCATTGTTTCTCATATGCCTAAATCTGTTATGGTTTGGGTACCTATCTCTCATTGATTATGTGTAAAATGCAGGGACGGCCAAATAAGCTCAAACATGTCTGGTATGTAGAAAGTGGCTGCTCCCAGCATATGACTGGGGATTTCTCTCAGTTACATGAAGTTACACCATTCAACGGAGGATATGTATCATTT
This sequence comes from Mikania micrantha, assembly GCA_009363875.1. NCBI lineage: Eukaryota > Viridiplantae > Streptophyta > Magnoliopsida > Asterales > Asteraceae > Mikania > Mikania micrantha. Next base: position 4,974 of record SZYD01001533.1, on the reverse strand, counting down.
GCGGGAGACAAGGGAGGAAGGATAAGTATGAAGGGCACAGTCACCAATGGAACTCTTAGTTTTGAAGATGTTTACTATGTTGAAGAACTCAATCACAGTCTATTAAGTGTTTCTCAGATATGTGACAAGAGCTTTTCAACACACTTCACAAACAAGGAGTGTCTCATTCTGAAGCCTGGATTCGTAGTGCTTGAGAAGTGGATTCTGATGAGAACTCCAAGAATAAACAATGCCTACATTATCAACATGAACTCAGAGTCATTCACAGAGAATACTTGTTTGTTCTCAAAGGCATCGGAGCATGATTGTCTATTATGGCATTGCCGACTGGGTCATGTAAATTTGAAGAATCTAAACAGACTTGCCAAGGGAGATCACGTTATCGGCTTGCCTTCTAAAGACTTCTCTACTACTGAAAAGTGCATAGCTGTGCCAAGGGGAAGCAACACAAGAGACCCCATAAGCCTAAACTGTTCAATACTATCTCTTCAGTTCTCCAGCTTCTTCATATGGATCTCTTCGGACCAGTCAACGTAATGAGCATCGGGAAGAAATCATATTGTCTTGTTGTGACAGATGATTATTCTAGATTTACTTGGGTGTTCTTTCTGGCCAAGAAGGATGAAACACCAGAGATCCTGAAGAAGTATTACCTTGATCGAAAATCAGAAGAATCTAAAGGTTAAGGTAATTAGAACTGATAATGGCACTGAATTTAGAAATCAAACCCTTATAGATTTCTGCGATGAAAAAGGGATTTCTAGGCAATACAGTGCAGCCAGAACACCTCAGCAAAATGGAGTTGCAGAAAGGCGAAACAGAACGCTTATAGAGGCTGCACGAACAATGCTATCAGAATCAAACTGTCGATTTTCTTCTGGCCCGAAGCCGTTAACACCGCTTGCTATGTTCAAAATCGAGCACTCCTAAACAAGCGCCAACAGAAGACTCCTTATGAGATTCTCTTCAATCAGAAGCCTAAAGATGGTCACTTCAATCATTTGGATGTCCTTGCACTCTTCTTCATATAGAGCCTAACCACAAGTTTGATGATATGGCAGATGAGTGTTACTTTGTGGGTTATTCATCCGAGAAAGCAGCCTACAGAGTTTACAACAAGAAGACTCAGATGATCGGGAATCATATTACATCGATTGGCAAGAGATGAATTCTACAGATGTTGGTTCCGGTCCAAACTGGTTATTTGAGTATGATTCTACCTTTAGGCCCTTCAACACTGTATCCGAGACAACAGGATCATCTGAGCAAACCAATGATTTCTACAAGGGTGATGATATCGACTACAGAGTTGATTATGTTCCCTGTGACCCAAAACTTTTGTCAGTTGACCCTCCAGGCATGTACAATAATGCTCCTCCAAATCAGCCAACCCCGATACGTGAAGTTCTCCCCTCTGATTCAGACATTTCTCAGTCTGTACAACCACTCCCAGAAACAGATCAAAATTTCATCTTCCTCCATCACACCTTTGATAATCCACTATTCTCAGACAACATCCCTGAGGAACATTGCGTGGATCATGAAGTTGAAATAAGTGAAACTGCTCCTGTCAACATCTCTTCCTCCAATGAAGATCAAGTGACAATATTAGCAATTTGCTAGACAATCTAGTTGTGGAGGAAAGTGCCGACAATCAGCTTAAAACAAGAAATCATCAGTCGAAAATATTATGGACCTCTTTGAAAGTCGTTCTCATCTGTAGCAGATCTATTTCGGCTCGAACCTCGTGCCTGAAGAAGCAATCACTAGAAGCCAATCAGGTCCCGATTAATTCTTGTTATTTATTCCTGTTTTATTTCGCAGGTCGCGAGCCAAAAATGAAAATGGCTCTCAAAGAGTCCAGCTGGGTCAAGGCAATGCAGGAGAGCTGATGCAGTTTCAGAAACTCAAGGAGTGGAATCGGTTCCCCTACCCAAAGGAAAGCTGCCTATTGGACCAGATGGGGTTTTCAGGAACAAAAGAGATGACTCAGGAGTGATTATCAGGAACAAGGCAAGGTTGGTAGTTCAGGCTTCTACCAACAGGAGGGGATAGATTATGAGGAAGTCTCTTGCACTAGTTGCAAAAGACTTGAAGCCATGTACGGATTTTTCTTGGCCTAGGCCTCATACCATGAAACTACAGTTGTATCAGATGGATGCGAAGACCGCCTTCTTGTATGGAACGGTAAAGGAGGCTTTGAAGATTCTCAATATCCAGATCATGTCTACAAGTTAGACAAAGCACTTTATGGTCTTCATCAAGCACCACGAGCATGGTATGCTACGCTACTTATCACTTTGCTTGCAATGGATATACACGTGGAGCCATCGATTAGACTTTTTTTGTTCGCAAGGATAAGGATGATTTGATTCCTCGTCCAAATCTATGTGGATTGACATTAGTTTTGGCTCCACAAGCTCAGCATTTGTGTGCAAGGAATTTGAAGGGTAATGAAGAAGAAGTTTGAGATGAGTGCAATGGGAGAAATGACCTTCTTTCTGGGTCTTTCAGGTGAAGCAAGATTCAAAAGGCGTGCTGGTTCATCAAGGAAAATGTCACTGACATTCTGACCAAACAAGATGTTGGAATCAAAGCCTGCATATATACCCCATGGCTGCACGTCCTGGTCTTAACTTCGGATTCTGATGGTGAAGATGTTTTGATCAACACCTATATCGCTCGGATGATTGGTTCCTTGATGTTCTTGACCGCTAGCCGACCAGACATCATGTTCTCTGTATGTCAATGCGCCATATATCAAGCAAATCCGAAGGCATCACACCGATTGCTGTCAAGAGGATCTTTCCGGTACCTTGTCGGGAACCTTGTCTCGGTTTATGGTATCCTAAGAACTCTGAATTTCATTTTGCATGCTTATTCTGACAGTGATTTTGGTGGTTGTAACTTAGATAGGAAGTCCACCATGGGAGGATGCCAATACTTAGGAGATCGCCTTGCTCATGGCAGTGTCAAGAAACAACCAACCGTATCCACATCTACTGCAGAAGCTGAATATGTTGCTAGCTTCCAGTTGCTGCTCCCAGGTTATATGGATGCAACAAGCAATCCTCGATTACGTTTGAATTTTCTTGACTCTCCTATTTTTGTGACAATGAAGCCGCCTTACAGATCGTCAAAAATCCGGTACAACACTCCAAAACTAAACATATTGATTATCCAGATTTACTTCATCCGTGACAGGTTTCGAACGAAAACTAATTCATCTTGAAAAGGTCCATACAGATGAAATCTAGCAGATCTTTTCACAAAACAGTTCGATACAGCACGCTTCCACCACTTACTTGGCTCTCTCAAACTAATAAGTTTGAATAAAAAGGGTTATTTTTGTAAATACGTCAAAATTTGTGTTTGTTTTAATTTTATTTTAGATCACAAATTTAGGGGGAGAAAATTTACAAAATAACAAAAAGATTTTCGGTCTTTGAGTCAGTCTAAGAAAATCTACAAGTTAGGGGGAGTTGTTGAGTTTTTGAAAAACCTAAGAAAAGGAGATCCTGCCTATTATTATTTAAGAAATTCCAAAAGATTTTACATTTTTTGAAAAAATGAGCAAATACAAAAAAGTTTATGGGACAAGCAAAGTAAATCAGTCAAACTAGGAAGTAAAATAATTTCTGAGGATCAAAATTTACTATCTTACTAAAATTTCTAAAGAATAACAACTTTGAATATCTATTATACACTAAGAAGTTAAAACAAGTTTTCCAAATGAAAGAATCAGACTTGATCAATAAAAATATATAATTATATTATAAAATGCGAAGTTGGTTATCATTAAATAACTAGAAATGTAACAACTATTTGACTTTTTTTTTTAAGTTGAATCAAAACAAGATTTGTGTTTAAACAAACTTGAAATCGTTTTGAAAAACTCGGATATTCTCCTGTGTTTTGTGCAAACAAAGAGCGGAGAATAATTCTACTGAATCATCCTTTGTTTGCGTAAGCAAAGGCCTGGATGTGTGACGTTAAGGCCAATGTGTCTGCAGATCAGTAAAATAACAAGATGCCAATGAGCACAAGATGATAGAACCTCTTCTTGTTCATGATTCTAATCTATAGATCTGTTCTTTTCTTTTCTCACCTTAAACTCTGTCAAAACATTTTTAGTTCGTTGAACACAATCAAGTTTTGAAACAAAGGATTTTAACAAAATGATAGGTTGCATGTTAATCTAGTTTTTACAATCGTACAGATCACAAATTTCCATAAGATATATTTTTACAAAAACCTTGATCATATGACTGGTTTTTAAGTAATGGAATAACGAGTGGAAATCATTGGTGGGGAATAGTCGTTTAAAAGTTGTGCTTCGTTAGAAAATTAATTAAGCTAGTAAAATTTTTGACGACAGATTTGATCCCACGAATTTGACCCGACTAAACCTTAAACTTGTCCAAAGATTTTCATTTTATTTTATTTTTATTTTATTTTTATTTTATTTTATTTTATTTTATTTTATTTTTTTAGTTAATTTTATTTAAAGTTAGAAACTTTTAAAATAAATTGGGCATACTCGAAATCGAGTACACGAATATCTTGTACTCAAAATTTTGGCTATATATAGCCCAATTGAATTAAATTTCGAAGATCAGTTCTTGGTACAAACTTCTACATTTCGAGTACAAAATTCATCCTCTATTGGCGATCTCATTTTCTTGACTTTACTTCAAAATCCACTCTGACTATCTCATAGATCATCTATAGGCCACCTAGGTATAATAATTTCATTGAGTTTTGACAGTAAATTCGAGAGATAAAGTCAAATCGATTTCGAATACACGAAATTCGTATAGCAGTTAGCATTTTGGTCAATTCACTTCGAATAACTCAAAATTGAAAAGACAATTCCTGAATATGTTGGTTGCCTCTTAATTCCGAGCAATTTGAGCATGATTAGAAGTTCTAAGGAGAAAGATTTATGAATTTGTGAAGATTTCTTGTGTTCTC
>SZYD01001532.1:0-48142 GCA_009363875.1 Mikania micrantha | reverse complement strand
AATCGATGCTACTTTATATCGTGGAATGATTGGGAGCTTGATGTACTTGACTGCCTCAAGGCCGGTATTGTATTCGCTACAAGTATTCTGTGCTCGCTATCAATCAAAACCTAAAATTTCTCATCTGATAGCAGTCAAGAGAATTCTACGTTATCTGAAGGGTACACCAGACACCGGTCTGTGGTATCCTAAGGATGATAAATTCCTTCAATGCCTATAGTGATTCTGACTATGGAGGATGCAAGACTGATGCAAAGTCCACGACTGGAGGTGCACAGTTTCTGGGGGAAAGGTTAGTCTCATGGCAGTGCAAAAAGCTGACATTTGTTGCTACATCTACATGTGAAGCTGAATATGTAGCGGCTGCCAGTTGTTGTTCCCAAGTTTTGTGGATACAACAACAGATGAGAGACTATGGACTGAATTTCCTAACACCCCGATTCATGTAGACAGTGAGGCTGCTATTACTTTTACCAAGAATCCGGTGTATCATTCACGTTCCAAACACATTGATATTCGGTTTCATTTCATACGCGACTGCTATGAAAAGAAACTGATGATGTGGTGAAGATACACACCAACGAGCAAAGAGCAGACCTTTTCACCAAGGCCTTTGACAAAAAACCGTTTGAGTACTTGCTCAAATAAATGGGATTAGGGTCATGGGTGAGGTAATTAAAAATCAATCTCCTTCGTAATCATTTTTATTGAATTAACATCAGATATTTTAATTTTTTTGTGTTTTAGTTTTTAGGGGGAGAAAATTTTGAAAATACAAAAACATTTGAAAAACCAAACACAAAAACATTAAAAAAATTAAATTTGAGAAATTGATTCGACCGAGTGAGAATGATATTACATTATTTGGCAATTGGAAATATATCTGTAGGTATTATTCAAATTAAAAAGTAATTACAAGTACTAAGTATGATGTGTAATAGGTTTATAACTTAGTTAGGATAAGTTTAAACAAAAGTTTGATTATACTTTATAAGAAACAAATGCTTAGAATGCAGTACTTAGTTTTGTCCTGAAAGAGTGGTAATTTTTCTGACAAAGTGTTTCTTGAACAAAAAGTCAAAGTACTAGTTTGATCATGTGTTTAATTTTTAAAAGAAATTCTGATTTTGTTTTTCTTTTATTTTAGTTTAAAGCTGGAACATTCTTTGCGTATACTTACGTATCAACCTGATTGTTATATCTTTAAACGATCCAAATTTGTTTTTTTTGGTTCTGATTAAGATTTGGACAATCTCTGCGTATATGAAAATATCGAACTGATTGTTAAAAGCTTAATCTTAAATTATTGTTTAGTTCATTTTCTGGAAGCATACGTAAGTATCAACCTTGATTCCAAGATTTTGAACAAATTCAAATTGTTTTCTATTTTGTTATTTTCAAAAAGAAATCTGCTTTATTTTTGCATGATCAGACTGGTTAAAATTGAAATAATAAGTTTTAAGAACATTTATGTTGATTAGTTATTCACAAATCGGGGATGTGTTCAAGTAAATGGATTATTATAAAGTGTTTTGATAATCTTGTTTAAACTGATTTCTTGACTAAGTAATTAAACTTAAAAGGATAAGTATACTGACAATCATCTTGGACTTGTAATTTGCAATTAAATTTATTAATTAATACAAACAGATGTGTTGAAAATTGTAAAATAATATGATCTCATGTCTGGATCTTTCTCAAACAAAAATATTTGATTTTTCTTAGTATAGTTAGTTGTTAATTTGTAGTTAATTGTTCTAAAAATTTGAAAAATTTACAAAAAGATTTTATTTTTTATCTGATGTTAAATCAATAATTTTTGATTATTTGTTTGACATTGGAACAATTAAATGTGAATTTGTTTTGAAATATAAAGAAAAATAAAATTTTTTAAAAGGTTCGTCTGGTTAAGGTTCGTTGAGAAGGTTCGCTAGATAGGTTCGCTGGTTAGGTTCGCTGGCTAAGTTTGATAGCTAGGTTCGCTGACCAGGTTCGCTTGTTAGGTTCGTGTAAAATGGTTCGCAGGAAAGGTTCGGGTAAAAACGGTTCGCAGAAAAGTTTCGTTGAAAAGGATTGTCTGAAAAGGTTCTTGAGTATAAATACAGGGTTCGCGATAAGGGTTCGTCACTTTCATCTGATTACACTATTGACGAACCTGCAAGTTCCAGTTTTTAGATTTTCGATTTCGGGCATCCTAGAACTTTTCGTTGATTTCTTTAGACTCAGAATCATCTGCTGATCATTTCTATGTAGAAATTATGGATTTCACCGGCTAGATTGAGAGATCTGAGAGGTTTTAGGATTTTAGATCAGACCTGTAAATTTGAGTTAAAACTGGTTAAATACTAATTTCTGGACAAACCATCTTTGTAAAAGTTGTTCATCGGTGTGTTTCGAACCTGGGTGTAAATTTCTATCTTCTAATTCGAAGATTTAAAATTTTGATTTGAAAATTAGAAAAAGGTTCGCTGGATGAACAGGTTCGTTGAATGAGCTAAGGATCGCCGAACCTTGAAGGTTCGTCTGAATCTGATAGGTTTTTGGCGAACCTATGTATTTCAAAAGAACCGAACCTTTGGTCAAGGTTCGTTTGACCAACAGGTTCGTTTGTTTGAAGGTTCGTTCATTCTGAGGTTCGTTCATTCTGAGGTTCGTTAATCAGAAGGTTCGCTCATCAGAAGGTTCGTTCATCAGAAGGTTCGTTCATTATAAGGTTCGTTCAATAGAAGGGTTGTTCAAATAGGTTTGTCTAGAAAACATTTTCGTCTAACTTAGGTTCGCCTAGCATTAGGTTCGTCTTAGGGGATAGTTCTGGTCTATAATTAGAAATTAATTTTTTAATTTTTAAATTTTGTTAATTTTTGTTTCTAATTGTTTTTATTTCTGATTGTAGATATAGCGAATTTAACTTTCGTGACAAACATAATGTTTGTGCGTATCTTGATCCTACAACACAGAATGACCATGATTTTAGACCGATGATCGAGTTTCTTCAATGATCGAGGATTTATTATGCCATTTCCAACTCTTGTCAGATATATCGATCACATATTCAGAGCTTCTGGGAGTCTGCCAGAGTTATTTCTGTGGATGAGGAATATGTTATAGATGCGAATGTGCTTGGGCAAGCAATTCGAATATCTGAGACTGATATCAGGAGAGTTTTACATTCGGTGGAGAGCCTACTGGTGTGACTCTCATTCCAGAGAGAAATATTAAGGGATGCTTCTTACGCATCAGATACTTTGGAGCTTACAACTCCATCTCTGTGAAGAAAGGCAAACTTCCTCTACAATACAAGTTTTTAGCACATGTACTACTACATTGTTTGAGTATGAGGAAGGGTACCTTCGATGAGCTGAGAGACTTGATGAGATCAGCTATGGTGGCTCTTATATTGAACAAACCGTTCAATTTTTTAGGGATGATCTTCCGGTATATGTCTGATAACATCACGAAGGCTAAGGATAGGTTCTATATGTATCCTAGATTCGTGCAGATGTTGATTAACGAGAGGTTGCCTGAAGGGTTGTTACAGAGGGAAGCTGGAGACTTGTTGAAGTTGAAACACATGACTGATTCCAGTTTGGGTCAGGTCAGGGTGTACCAAAGGAGTGGTGATGCGATTCTGGAGAAAGAATTGATTGGACACTGTGCCAGGGAAAATTATGTTGCTCCTGATGATAATGCATGGAGGCATGCTGACTCTGGGTCAGATACTGAAGACTTTGAAGCTGATGATCAAGCACAGCCATCTCCACCTTCTCCACGGAAACAAGTTAGTAAGACTACAGGTCAATCTTCCAGATCTACACCTCAGACTCAATCATCTCAAGAACCGAGTTCACAGGAGCCGGTTGATATTGACATGCCTGAACAACAGACAGAGGCTGCTGATAAAGATGATGGTGAAAAGTCACCTGACCCTGAATCTGAGTATGAGATGGTTCAGGTTGGGAACCAAATGGTTAAGAGGCTCAAGAAGAAGTTTGCCAAGATAGCTGAAGAGGCTAGGGAAGAAAAAGATGATCCTAGTTTTCATGCTGAAGAGCCTGAGTCTTCTAAGCCAAAGAAGTTCAAAAGGATGGCTAAAGGAGGGCCGTATGAGAAGAAGAAGTCCAAGATTGCTAAGACCGTTGTGTCTTCATTTGTTATGACTTCTACTGTTCCAGTTTCTTCTCCTTCTGTTCTCTTCACTCTACTGTTTCCATACCTGCTTCTACTTTACAAACTCCAGAGTTTGTAAATGTAGCTACATTCATGCCATCTTTTATAGATTCCACTACAGTTACTGATTCAGTACCAGAGACTTCTGTTCATCAGGATTCTATTCCTAAAGATGATTTGTTTTCTAATTTGTATGATTTGGGAGATATTAACTTCACTGTTAATTATGATGATACTGATCTTAAAAGAAGATTATCCATGCTATCCAAAGAGTTTGAGAGTTATAGGAAGGAAAAAGAAAAGAATGTTGCTGATAAATCTTCTTCTACTACTTGAGTTGGATGAGTTAAAAGCTCAGATGTCTTTGATGATAAAGTGGAGAGAAGAAGAAATTCTTGAGAAGAAGAAGATGCAAGAAAATATTTCTGAGTTGGAATTCTTTATTAAGCTTCAGTCAGAAGATATCATTAAACTCAAGAATGAGAACACTGATTTGAGATTCAAGATGAAAGATTTGGAAGCAAAGATGACAAATACTGAGGCTTCAGGATCAGGAGTTGAAAAGATGGTGGTAGATGTGGATGATGAAGATGAAGAGATGGTGATAGAAGAGGAGGAAGTTGAAGAAGAGGAAGAAGAAGAAAAGATTGATTATGGTGATTCTGATGTTGATGAACATCCTGATATGACTGTTCATGGTGATGATGATGATGAGAATGGTGCTGGTGGAGTTGGTGGTGTTTCTGGTGCTTTGGATTATGTTTCTGGTGCTATAGATTTATTCTCCTTCAAAGATTGCTACTGATGCCTTTCCAGTTAGTTCTGTATCATCTGATAGAGTCAGGGATTGTACTTATGTTGAATTTGAAGATTTAGATGGAATAGAACATCCCGAGACCGTTATTAATTATTCTCTGCCTACTTTTCTTGATCTATTCAAATTGCATTCTGATATTGATTTGCAGAGAAAGATATTCGAGATTCTAGTTAATCAAGAGTTAGAAGAAGGAGAGATTGTTGGTGGTTATTCAGTTCTAGATTATCAAGATCTTTTTGAAAATGATGATGAGTTGATGTTTGATTTTGAAGAAGATGAAGATATAGATTTATCTGATTATGTGAAAGATGTTATTGATGAAGAATTGTTAAATTTGAACACTATGAAGAAAATGTTTGAAGCTGGAAGTTTTTCTAGATCAACATTGGATCCGATTAGGGAAAAGACTTACATGGATTTCTGGAATGAATTTGAAGGAGAGAAAAAATATATCATTGATAATCTACATGTGTTCAAGATTATGACTGAAGTACTAGAAGATAAAGATCCAGAAAACCAAACTAAACAATCCAAGAAGTTCAAGATTGGATCTAAATCCAAAATGATTGGAAGAATTATTAGTTATGGTTATTTTCATCATATTTCACAGGAAGCTTGACTGGTAAAGGATGTTATGTGGTTAAAAGAACTGATGGATGTCAGTATTTTGGCAAAGCTTCTGATCTAATAAGTTTACCTGCTTTTGAATGTAAGGATCTTTCTAGATTGAAAATGATAAAGCCAATTCAGACTCGACATAATGAGATTTTTGAATGTCTGTTAAAGAAAGAAGCGAGAACTGGATGGAGTTTATTATCGCCACAATTCAGAGAGAGATTTCATGATTATGTGAAGCCTACAGTTTTCAAAAGACCAAGACTCAGAAAGATTGAACAGAACTAGAATCCTTACTTTAAGTTTTGGTTCTATGATGAGAGAACATCAGAAGGGGTGATACTACTGAAACATAATGATAATTGGAGGGTGATTCGGATGCTTGATCCTATTTGGATTGTCAATTGTTCAAAGGATGATATTGCTTTACTTGATACTGCAGAGATCTATGCAGATGATGGTTATCATGACTTTGGAGTGAGCTTTAAAGACATGGCAATTCAATATCAAACAATTGCAAGAATGTGTTACACATTGGGTATACATTCTGGTTGCAATTGGGAAGATGTGAATTACCTTTATTCTGAATTGATGCAAGTGCAGAAGGAACGAGATGAGAGAGATGCGAAGATTGAAGCAGAGAGACTTGTGAAGATACCACGTTCGTTGTTATACGAGCGGTGGATAACATTGTTAGTGAAGAAGTTGGAGAATCCAGCAGAGTCAAAGACAAAGAAGATGACAAAGCTGAAGATAAAGAATGAAGATTTTTGATAGCAAACATTAAGGGGGAGTTTGTTAGTGCACATATGTAATAGTTTGCTATTCAAAAGTTGTATTTATTTTGAGTTTTAGAAGGTTCGGCTAATAGGTTTGCTATAGGTTCGTTTGGCCCACGAACCTAGGCAGGTTCGACGAACCTATTGATTTGATAGGTTAGGCGAACCTACAACCTAGAGAAGGTTCGGCGAACCTTTAGGTTTGGCAATCTAGGTTCGTCTAGCGAACCTAAGGGTTCGTCCAGCGAACCTAAGGGTTCGGTTGGCAAACCTAGGGTTCGGCTCCTAAAAGGTTCGGCTGATTAGCTGTTTGTATAAATAGTAGGTTTGGCTGAATTCTTCATAACTTTTGACAGAATTCAGCAAACCTTCTGAGATTTTCTCTGTGTGAGATCTGTGTATTTATGAGTGAACTCTTGTAATCATTGGTTGATATATACAAGATTGTTTATGGAATTGCTTGTGTCCTTATGATTTTATACATGTCAACTATGGATTCCGCACATTGTTAATAGTTTGTAGAACTTTGTATTCGATCCTGATCGGTTCTCACCAAAACCAACATCTATCACTAACATTAAGAAAGTGTTTCGGAAACATGTAACAAACATTCACACCAGGGGAGATGCAATCCTCCCAGCAAATGGGTTGTCAGCCAATAGTACTATCAATGCTTCCTGTTTGGCCCCACATGGGTTTACTAGATACCGTTTCAAAGAATGAGGGCTATTGATACTGTGATAGAGATACTAACGGCAAAATCCCATGAAATCACACACAGTCACATGAAATCACAAAGATAACAGTGATACATATCATATGTTCAGAAATCGATTTGCAGAAATTCCCGGTATTTGTAAAACACTAAAATGAAAAGGGGTTGTACGAAACTCACCTGAAGTCTCAAGATAATAAGATCACTCGCAGACTGGTGATAATAGTGTAAGTCTGCATTAGTTTATGTTAAATGAGTTATTGATGTTCTAACTCACTCATTAGATCTTTCTGAACGTTCAATGTCAAAGACATTGCTTTGCAAGTCATCAAACCGATATTAAGTATTTAATTAGTTATTTTGATGTCATATCATACAATGTATGATAATGTAGGAACCTACCTTGAATTAGATTCCTATTACAAAGTTGATGACACTCTTGATTAATCAGAATAGTCTCGGATTAACCAAATAGTTAATGTTGTTGTTTATAATACTAAAACAGTTTCTAGACAGATTAATGGCTTAGGATTGATCAATCCTTGTTATTGATTACCCAAATATCATGAAATATCACAATGTAGCATTAGACTAGGTTTAGTAACCATGTTTAACATACTAATCTGACTGTTATCATAAACATCAGATAATCGTTCCAATAAGTATGTGATTAGTTTGAAACACTTGGATTAACCTTGCATTTCAAAGATTAATCAAACTAATCACCTACATTGTCATAATCAAATGGTTTAAACCATTATAATCATGGGTATGATTTCATTTAAACCACGCATTACAATGGATCAAAACAAGGATTTTACCGTTAAAACATCGTGTTCTTCGTTTATAATCAATCCTAGCCATCATCTAGGCTATAATCAATAATCCTAACTATGTCATTACATTCAAAATCAAGATCTAATCAATTATAATCAAACTAGAAGGTTAAAACGAATCATTACCTAATTTAACCGGAGTTTTAACCGTAGAACAACGATCAGAACTTGTAAACACGATCCCTGGTACGATCCGTGGACTCTGGCGGCTTCAAGCTTGAGTTTGGATGGTGAAAATTAAACCTGGTGGTGTTTTTGAGCGTGTATGTTCGAGAGATGTAAAAAAAATAAACTTCTGCATGCATTTTGATGAAGAAATCTGATCCATTGCACCGCCTCAGCCGTCGCGTACCGCGAAGGGGGTCAAAACAAGGCTTAGCGTACCGCGAAGAAATCCGGAGAATCTCAGATATTTTGTTCCATTGCGTATCGCCGAGAACCCTAAACTCATCCATAACGTACCACTACGAGTCCAGAAGCTCAATACTTAGAAATTTTTCTTCGTTTTTCGATTCCAGGCAATATAGGACTCCGTTTTGCACACGGTTTTGGCTCACGTTCATCATTTCTCGCACACTTTCAATCTGTAATAATTACGATCATTAAATCAGCGTGGATTTCTAGAACAACCAAATGTGATCCTGTCGCACCCCGAGCCGGCGGGGTTGGATCGGAGTCCCCGTCGGGCGGAAGGTTCCCGGGGCGTGATATCGTGGGTGATAATCAAGATGATCAGATTGTTTACATAGCATCAACATTTAAGAATAATTAAAGCACAATCAAATGATAACTAGGATTACAAAGTTAAATTACATTATCAATGTTCTGCAATTTAGCTAAGTAAACCTATCAAAAGAATAACATGTTTATATCTTGTATATGTACAAGATATCAAAAGTAATATGTATCATCAACAAAAGATGTGCTTCTCAAAAGTCTACTAGGTCCTCTATCTGGGCCGCCTAGTATGCAAATCCAAAAGCCTTAGCTTAAACCTGTTCATCACCTGAGAATGCATGTAAGAAAACAAGGTCAACACAATGGTTGGTGAGTTCATAAAGTTTATAAGTTTAAAATAGTTTTTAACAAACCTCTTCCGGTAAAGCCTTAACCTCATTAACTCCACATGTAATATCCAAATCGGTATGCTTATATATAGGGCATATGTAGGGTCGAGCTTACCGCCCGCCCAGCCAACATCCCACCACATACTAATCCGGATATGACACTGTTGTTAATAATAATTAAGCATTTTACCTACCAATCAACCCATTCCTCATCAAAGCTTTTGTTTTCTGTTTCAACGGTTACAAGTCTATAGTGTTCACGAGTGTTAGTTTCAAAGTATGTTTATCAAGCATCAAGTTTCACACGCACATAGTTTAGCCGTCCCTAATCTCATGTGTGAGTACAAGCTCTGCACTAGCAGTCGTTTAGCAATTACGTAGCTCACAGATTAGTTAAGCTTATTCTAGCAATTACGTGTCTCCTATACAAGATAAAAGCTCTGCACTAGCAGTCGTTTAGCAATTACATATCTCATACATAGACACAAGCCATGCATACACACAAGTAATCCAGCAATTACATATATCATATAAACAGACAAAAGCTCTGGACTACCAGTAGTTTAGCAATTACATGTCTCTTATATAGATAATAGCTTAGCATCGTTATGTTTATGTTTAGCAATTACATACCTCATATAAGCAGACAAAAGCTCTGGGCTACCAGTCGTTTAGCAATTACATGTCTCTTATATAGATAATAGCTTAGCCTCGTTACGTTTATGTTTTACATGTATCTCAATCCATAGGTACAAGCTCTGGACTACCAGTCGTTTAGCAATTACGTAGCCTATGATTAGATACGTGTACAATGTTTCATGCGCAAGTAGTAGTCTCAAGCATAAAGTTTCAAGTGTTCACACATTGTTTCATCATGAATCCCCGTAAGTTGGCATCAAGTCTCATGTTTAAAGTATAAAGTTCTCACAAGTATAAGCATCAAGTCTCATGTTTAAAGTATAAAGTTTCACAAGTATAAGCATCAAGTCTCATGTTTAAAGTATAAAGTTTCACAAGTATAAGCATCAATTCTCATGTTTAAAGTATAAGGTTTCACAAGTATAAGCATCAAGTCTCATAAGCATCCAACATATGGTTTCAAGTCTCAAGTTAAAGTATAAGTTTCACGTCTATTGCTTTTCAAAGTATACTAAGTTCCAAGCATAAGTTTCAATATAAGTATCATGTTTATGTTTAAAGCATTAAATAACATTTCAATAGTTTCATGAAAATGTTTAACATGCTTCTCAGTCCCGAAGTAAAACAAATAAGTTTGAAAAGGGACAAATGAACTCACCTTGTGTCCGTAGTATTTGACTAAGTAGAATGAGAATACACACGCTCTTTGTTTGCACTTGATATGATGTTCATGCTCCTGTATTGATTTCATAGTATTTGTAGTTTATAAGTATAAGTTTGTAAGAATTGTTTGTGCGTGTAAGTGTTAGTGTTAGCCCTAGAACTGGCTAACACTCGAGAGTCTTGTTCGTCATCCGGCCCATAAATTTCAAGTTATCATCTTCATATGAGACTTTTAAACCCTTATGTAGTTTGCTTAAAAAAAAAAAACTCGTCATCACCTTATGATCAAAGAAATGATATTCTATAAATACCTTTATCCTTTATTGTTATCGTTTCCATTGTTTATTTAAACGTTTAACACTTATTCAAAGTCCATTGGGCCGGATAACCTATTGGACTAATTAATTTGAAATCTGGCCTAGCATTGGTGTGTGTGTGTGTGTGGGCCGGTTTTGTGCATTGGGCCGAGATAATCCAAATGGGCCGAAGAATTTAGGTTGGGCCGGTTAAAGGAAAAATCATGGGCCGAAACTATGTGGCTTATGGTTTTCGATTGGGCCTTAATGTTCTTATTGGGCCATAACAAAAATATGGGCCTAGTGGTGTTATGTTGGGCCTTGGTGGGCCGAATGATAGATGATTGGGCCATCCTATTGGGCTAATTAAATTGGGTGGGCCGAGGGTAACTGGGCCTACTGAATCTTAGTTTGGGCCGTTCAAGTGTGTGTGGGCTAGATAGTCGCCGGTGGTGTAAACATTTCCGGTACATAAAACCGATTTAGCATGCACGACCAGCGAACCTATCAAGTTAAGGTTCGGTGGTCCTTAAAGGTTTGTGGGTCTCAACCTCAAAGTCCTCAGGTTCGGCTTCATCAATGAAGTAGGGTTCGCCCCATGGTGTAAAGGCTCAGCCTGATGTCCCCGAACCATATGCATGAAAGATTCGGCCGGCAATTGCTTCATAGGGTTCGTCTATCTCGTGCATGGTTCGTCGCATAGTGTGAAGGTTCGGCCCGGAGTTGGGTTCGCTAGGGAAGGTTCGTCTACAGTGCACATGGTTCGCATGGGGTTCGGCCACCTTAGTAGGGTTCGGCAGCTCTAAAGGGTTCGGCTATGGCGACTTTCCCCACGAACCTGCAGCTAGTTCCCTCATCTTCTACGTCCTGCCAAGGAGTTCCAGGTGGTTTCCAAGACCATAAATACACGACATGAGGTTTAGGAAGGTAAGGGATTCGAAGATGGTGACCTAGAACCGGTTTTTGAGTAGATATTCGGATAAAACATAAAACCCTATTTTTCAACGATTTTACGGTCAAATACCTCGAAAATGGCTGGGTAACTTTGTAGATCCGTTGTACTTCCTTGTAGAGGGCCTCAAGAGCTTCGTGTAGGTCCAAGAATCACCCGATTTCGTTAAGAAACGAGTGAGATATGGAATTTCAAAGTTTGAACTTGGTGGTGAATGTGGGATCCGGATTTTTTTGGATCTAGAGAGAAGATGATGAGGGTAGAAATGAATTTAATGAGATCATTTAGGGTTTATATACCCCGGGTTGGTTCGGGTTCGTTTCGGTTGCTCGGTTCGTAGTTTCGTCGCGTATCCGGCACGTTACGCGTGTTTCTCGTAATTAAAATAAGAAGATTATTTTAGGATGTTTAGATTACAAATATTCTTGGAAATTATTTTAAATATCGTTGCGTTTATTTATTTATCGAATTATAATATTTTACGCGTTTTATTAGTTCATTCCCTATTTAATTAAAATAGTTTAGTTTATTTTTATTTACGATGAGTTTAAAAATTGTAAAATAGGAAATATTAGATTTCCTTAAATTTATGATTGATCGTATCGTTATTTGTTTTCGTTTCATCAGATCGCGTCGCCATCGCGCGTATTCGTTCGAATCGTCATTCGAACGAACACGACGATGGTTTAGCTTTCTGATTCTTGTTTTCTACCGTTAAGTCATTATTTCAGAACGTTAAACTATCAAAATCATTCGTACAGATCGTCACCTATACGAATAATTCGTCAGTTTAGCATTCTATAACAATAACCGTTAAAGTTTTGTTTTGTTTAACCTCACATACGTTTACACAAACTAGTATCACATCAAGTATTTATGTTTCAACGTTGTGTTGTCTGACATGTTTCAGACTGTTAAACCCTAAGGTTTCAGTCAAATTCAGACAATTGTATAATAGTTTTCCTGTTAATCAGAATGTATCAATTGTATAAACATAGTTTCACGTAATGTGTACCTGAGTTACTGTTCAAATTTACTGTTGTGATCACTGTTCCGGCACGCGTCCGGCACGCGTCCGGCACTGGTGTTACAGTCTCCCCTTGTTAGGGAAATTTCGTCCCGAAATTTAAGACTCGTTATTCGGTACGGCTTCCTCTGTAAAGAGTTGTGGATACTTGTTTCTCATGTGATCTTCACGTTCCCAAGTAAACTCGGGTCCGCGCCTTGAATTCCAACGAACTTTAACGATCGGAATACGGCTTCGCCTCAGTTTCTTAACTTTGCGATCCATAATCTCTAAAGGTTCTTCAACAAAACGTAAGTTTTCATCCAATTGAATTTCTTCAACCGGTATGACAAGAGTTTCATCAGCTAAGCATTTCTTCAAGTTTGAGACGTGAAACACGTCATGTACGCCGCTAAGTTCATCCGGTAAGCTTAATCTGTACGCCACAGGACCAATGCGTTCGATGATCTCGAACGGTCCGACGTATCGTGGTGTTAGTTTGCCTTTCTTTGCAAAACAAACTACACCCTTCCATGGAGAAACCTTCAACATGACACGGTCTCCCACTTGGAATTCCAACGGCTTGCGCCGTTTATCGGCATAGCTCTTTTGTCTGCTTCATGTTGCTTGTAGTCTTTGTTGTATCTGAGCAATCTTGTCTGTAGTTTCTTGAATAAGTTCTGGCCCCGTGATACGATTGTCTCCCACTTCAGACCAACAGATCGGTGACAGACATTTTCGACCATAAAGGGCCTCGAATGGGGCACAACCGATGCTGCTGTGATAACTGTTGTTATAGGAGAACTCGATTGGTGGCAAATGAGAATCCCAATTACCACCAAAGTCTAGAACACAAGTTCTCAACATGTCCTCTAGGGTCTGAATAGTACGTTCGCTTTGACCATCCGTTTGTGGATGATAAGCTGTACTCAAGTTTAATTGTGTCCCCAGAGATTTCTGCAATGACTGTCAGAACCTTGATGTAAATCTGCTATCCCGATCCGATATGATAGACAATGGCACACCATGGCGTACCACTATCTCGTTGATGTAAAGCTTCGCTAGTTTATCCATCGAGTATGTTTCTCGCATCGGCAAGAAATGAGCAGATTTGGTTAATCGATCAACGATAACCCAAATGGTGTCGTGGCCACTAGAAGTGCGGGGTAGCTTGGTAGCAAAGTCCATAGCTATCTGTTCCCACTTCCAAAGTGGAATTTCAGGCTGTTCCAGTAAACCTGTCGGTCTCTGGTGTTCCGCCTTCACTTTAGCACACGTAAGGCATCGACCAACATACTCAGCTATGTCTTTCTTCATACCCGGCCACCAATAAAATGCCCGTAAGTCTTGATACATCTTATCAGCACCGGGATGCACCAAGTACTTGGTTTTGTGTGCCTCATCAAAAATAAGTCTCCTTAACTCATCTACTGCAGGAATCCAGATACGATCCTTGAAGTAAACAAGTCCATCGGGTTTTGTTTCCAACTGTTTCTCCACACCGCAATCAAGTTCTTTCTTCAAGTTTTCACGTTCAATAACCTCCTGTTGTGCTTGTATGATGTTGTCGTGTAAGCTTGTCTGCACAGTCATTCCCATTGCTCTGACGCGCAAGGGTTTGACCCGTTCCTTCCGGCTCAAGGCATCAGCTACTACTTTCGCGTTGCCCGGATGGTACTTGATTACACAGTCGTAATCATTCAGAAGCTCAACCCAACATCGTTGCCTCATGTTGAGTTCCTTCTGATCAAATATGTGTTGCAGACTTTTGTGATCGGTGAATATGGTACACTTGGTGCCATACAAGTAATGCCTCCAGATCTTCAGTGCAAATATCACGGCTCCCAGTTCCAGATCATGAGTAGTGTAGTGCTTCTCATGAATCTTGAGTTGTCTTGAAGCATACGCAATAACTTTGTCCCGCTGCATAAGTACACAGCCAAGTCCCTGATGGGATGCATCACAATACACAACAAAGTCATCACAACCATCTGGGAGAGATAAGATCGGAGCATCACATAGCTTTTGCTTCAATATCTGAAAGGCTTCTTCTTCCTTCTGTTCCCAAACAGACGGCTCGCTTTTCTGTGTTAGCTGATGAACCTTCTGTAATAGCCTGCTAAACCTAGAAAAGAACGTATCTCCGTCGGTGTCTTCGGAGTGTCCCAATCTTTTATTGCCTCGATCTTAGCAGGATCAACGTGTATTCCCTCACTGTTAACTACGTGGCCTAGGAATTGAACCTCTTTTAACCAAAACTCACACTTTGAGAATTTGGCATAGAGTTTCTCTTCCTTTAACAGTTCCAAGATCGTTCTAAGATGTTGCTCGTGTTCTGCTTTGCTTTTAGAATAGATCAAGATGTCATCAATGAAAACAATAACAAATTGATCTAAGTACGGCTTACACACACGGTTCATGAGATCCATGAAAACCGCAGGTGCATTCGTCAAACCAAAAGGCATCACCATGAACTCGTAATGCCCGTATCTGGTACGAAACGCCGTCTTGGGTATGTCTTCGTCTTGGACTCTGAGCTGGTGGTATCCGGAACGCAGATCGATCTTCGAAAAGTATTGAGCTCCTTGCAACTGATCAAACAAATCATTAATCCTCGGTAATGGATACCGATTCTTGATGGTTAGTTTGTTTAACTCTTGGTAGTCTATGCACATACGAAAAGATCCATCCTTCGTCTTCACGAACAAAACCGGAGCTCCCTAAGGTGAGTAGCTCGGTCGGATGAAACCTTTATCAAGTAGCTCCTGTAGTTGGTTGGATAATTCCTGCATCTCCGACGGTGCCAACCTGTAAGGAGATTTAGCAACAGGTGTTGCTCCAGGAATCAGGTCAATACGAAACTCTACCGGTCGCACAGGAGGCAAACCAGGTAGATCTTCAGGAAACACTTCAGGGTATTCCCTCACTATCGGTACGTCTTGTATTGTTTTCTTATCTTTCTCTTTCTCCATCACATGAGCCAAGAAAGCTATGCACTTCTTTTGCAGACACTTACGCGCTTTTATGCATGATATGATCTTTACGTTTCGCTTTGCTTGATCCCCACGAACTTCCAATACACGATCATCCGTTACTGGAATCCGAAGTAGCTTTTCTGAACAGATGACTTCAACTCTATTGAGTGATAGCCAATCCATCCCCACGATGATGTCGAAACTGCCCCACTCCATCGGCAACAAGTCGATGGTAAATGTGTGATCTACGAGTGTAAGTGGGCAGTTCCTAAGTATAGTGCTAACTGTAACCTGCTTTCCGTTCGCTACTTCGATAATGTAAGGGGAGTCTAAAGTTTCCTCAGTAAGACTAAGTTGTCGTGCAAAACCAGATGAAATAAAACTCTGGTCTGCACCAGTATCAAATAGTATAGATGCATAAGATTCATGTAAAAGAAATGTACCAGTGACCACATTAGGGTCTTGGCGTGCAGCATTGGCTCCAATAACAAAAGCACGTCCGCGAGGTGCTTGTGTTCCAGGTTGCACTCTCTTTGGACAGTCGCGGGAGAAATGACCTGTTTCCCCGCAGGTGTAGCATCCTCTGTTGTTATTGTTGTTGCTTGGATTCTGTGGTGGTGGTAGTGCTCTTGCTGCAGTGTTGGTTGCCTGATTCACAGCAACACGACACTTAGTAATCCAGTGGCCAAACCGACCACAATTAGTGCACTTCCTACATTGAGCAGCAGGAGGATGATGATACTTGCAGTGAGTGCACTGGGGATGTTCTCCCCCATAGCCCCTAGTAGCAGGATTGACAGGTGCTGCAGGTGCCTGTCGTAGAGGGGTAACGGCCGCGTAGTTTTTAACGACCTTTTGTTTCTTCTTCTGGTGGTACTCGGGTTTCTTTGATGTTGTTTCCTTGGCTTTTCCAGCATCATCTTTTAAGACTCCAGACTTTACCATTACCTTGGTAAGCTTAGCAGAGAGGGAAATGGCTGACTTGAAAGTAGCATGATATGAAGCCAGTACAATGCTTTGTATACATGAAGGTAATCCTGCTACATAGCGATCAATTAGCTTCTCCAAGGTTGGCACCATCTCTGGCACCAGGGCTACCAGTTCATGATAGCGGTTGGTAAAAGTCATATGATCAGCTCCCTTCATCTCATGGTTCGAGAGCTCAATCTCCAGCTGTTGTAGTTCATGTTTCGGGCAAAACTCGTTCCTCAAGAGGAGTTTAAATTATGCCCAAGGCATTGCCAATGCCTCATCTCTCCCCTTTGCTCGGATCTGTGCGTTCCACCATGTTAAAGCTTGCTTGCTGAATGAACCGGCTGCATAGCGAACTTTATGGTGTTCTGGACAACTGCTTATGTCCAGAGTGTTCTCCATTTTCTCGAGCCATTGGATCAGTCCAACAGCTCCCTCGACTCCAGTAAAGCTCGGTGGTTTGCATCCTACAAATGATTTGTAGGAGCAGTCTGAAGTATGACCAGTGTTTCCACTAGCCTCTCCGGTAGTATGGCCAGAATTGTTGCCATGGCCTTGAATCCGATTAAGCATATCTAGAATAACATCTTTCAGTTGACTCGTAAGTTGAGTGCTCAGCAGTGTCGCCGAGGTGATGGTAGCAGGATCTAGTGTCTGAGCATTGCTTGAGCCTGGTGGTGGAGAGTGTGGAGGAGGTGGAGGTGGCGGTGGTGAATCAGGTGGTGTAGGAGTCGAAGAGTGAGGTGCAGAGACTTGCGGGGTCGGTTGTTTTCTTTGCGGCATTCTGATCATAACCAAAAGAATTTGGTTACTGCAGTGATCAAACGAAGAAAACATAATGCAAACTTAAGTCTTATGTTCTCTACATGAGGGTCCCTAAGTTATAGTCTAGGCCAAACCGTATAAGTAAATGACCTATTATTCTCTATAACCTTGAGCTATGATACCAATCTGTCACACCCCGAGTCGGCGGGGTTGGATCGGAGTCCCCGTCGGGCGGAAGGTTCCCGGGGCGTGATATCGTGGGTGATAATCAAGATGATCAGATTGTTTACATAGCATCAACGTTTAAGAATAATTAAAGCACAATCAAATGATAACTAGGATTACAAAGTTAAATTACATTATCAATGTTCTGCAATTTAACTAAGTAAACCTATCAAAAGAATAACATGTTTATATCTTGTATATGTACAAGATATCAAAAGTAATATGTATCATCAACAAAAGATGTGCTTCTCAAAAGTCTACTAGGTCCTCTATCTGGGCCGCCTAGTATGCAAATCCAAAAGCCTTAGCTTAAACCTGTTCATCACCTGAGAATGCATGTAAGAAAACAAGGTCAACATAATGGTTGGTGAGTTCATAAAGTTTATAAGTTTAAAATAGTTTTTAACAAACGTCTTCCGGTAAAGCCTTAACCTCATTAACTCCACATGTAATATCCAAATCGGTATGCTTATATATAGGGCATATGAGGGTCGAGCTTACCGCCCGCCCAGCCAACATCCCACCACATACTAATCCGGATATGACACTGTTGTTAATAATAATTAACATTTTACCTACCAATCAACCCATTCCTCATCAAAGCTTTTGTTTTCTGTTTCAACGGTTACAAGTCTATAGTGTTCACGAGTGTTAGTTTCAAAGTATGTTTATCAAGCATCAAGTTTCACACGCACATAGTTTAGCCGTCCCTAATCTCATGTGTGAGTACAAGCTCTGCACTAGCAGTCGTTTAGCAATTACGTAGCTCACAGATTAGTTAAGCTTAGTCTAGCAATTACGTGTCTCCTATACAAGATAAAAGCTCTGCACTAGCAGTCGTTTAGGAATTACATATCTCATACATAGACACAAGCCATGCATACACAAGTAATCCAGCAATTACATATCTCATATAAACAGACAAAAGCTCTGGACTACCAGTAGTTTAGCAATTACATGTCTCTTATATAGATAATAGCTTAGCATCGTTATGTTTATGTTTAGCAATTACATACCTCATATAAGCAGACAAAAGCTCTGGGCTACCAGTCGTTTAGCAATTACATGTCTCTTATATAGATAATAGCTTAGCCTCTTTACGTTTATGTTTTACATGTATCTCAATCCATAGGTACAAGCTCTGGACTACCAGTCGTTTAGCAATTACGTAGCCTATGATTAGATACGTGTACAATGTTTCATGCGCAAGTAGTAGTCTCAAGCATAAAGTTTCAAGTGTTCACACATTGTTTCGTCATGAATCCCCGTAAGTTGGCATCAAGTCTCATGTTTAAAGTATAAAGTTCTCACAAGTATAAGCATCAAGTCTCATGTTTAAAGTATAAAGTTTCACAAGTATAAGCATCAAGTCTCATGTTTAAAGTATAAAGTTTCACAAGTATAAGCATCAATTCTCATGTTTAAAGTATAAGGTTTCACAAGTATAAGCATCAAGTCTCATAAGCATCCAACATATGGTTTCAAGTCTCAAGTTAAAGTATAAGTTTCACGTCTATTGCTTTTCAAAGTATACTAAGTTCCAAGCATAAGTTTCAATATAAGTATCATGTTTATGTTTAAAGCATTAAATAACATTTCAATAGTTTCATGAAAATGTTTAACATGCTTCTCAGTCCCGAAGTAAAACAAATAAGTTTGAAAAGGGACAAATGAACTCACCTTGTGTCCGTAGTATTTGACTAAGTAGAATGAGAATACACACGCTCTTTGTTTGCACTTGATATGATGTTCATGCTCCTGTATTGATTTCATAGTATTTGTAGTTTATAAGTATAAGTTTGTAAGAATTGTTTGTGCGTGTAAGTGTTAGTGTTAGCCCTAGAACTGGCTAACACTCGAGAGTCTTGTTCGTCATCCGGCCCATAAATTTCAAGTTATCATCTTCATATGAGACTTTTAAACCCTTATGTAGTTTGCTTAAAAAAAAAAACTCGTCATCACCTTATGATCAAAGAAATGATATTCTATAAATACCTTTATCCTTTATTGTTATCGTTTCCATTGTTTATTTAAACGTTTAACACTTATTCAAAGTCCATTGGGCCGGATAACCTATTGGACTAATTAATTTGAAATCTGGCCTAACATTGGTGTGTGTGTGTGTGGGCCGGTTTTGTGCATTGGGCCGAGATAATCCAAATGGGCCGAAGAATTTAGGTTGGGCCGGTTAAAGGAAAAATCATGGGCCGAAACTATGTGGCTTATGGTTTTCGATTGGGCCTTAATGTTCTTATTGGGCCATAACAAATATATGGGCCTAGTGGTGTTATGTTGGGCCTTGGTGGGCCGAATGATAGATGATTGGGCCATCCTATTGGGCTAATTAAATTGGGTGGGCCGAGGGTAACTGGGCCTACTGAATCTTAGTTTGGGCCGTTCAAGTGTGTGTGGGCTAGATAGTCGCCGGTGGTGTAAACATTTCCGGTACATAAAACCGATTTAGCATGCACGACCAGCGAACCTATCAAGTTAAGGTTCGGTGGTCCTTAAAGGTTTGTGGGTCTCAACCTCAAAGTCCTCAGGTTCGGCTTCATCAATGAAGTAGGGTTCGCCCCATGGTGTAAAGGCTCAGCCTGATGTCCCTGAACCATATGCATGAAAGGTTCGGCCGGCAATGCTTCATAGGGTTCATCTATCTCGTGCATGGTTCGTCGCATAGTGTGAAGGTTCGGCCAGGAGTTGGGTTCGCTAGGGAAGCTTCGTCTACTATGCACATGGTTCGCATGGGGTTCGGCCACCTTAGTAGGGTTCGGCAGCTCTAAAGGGTTCGGCTATGGCGGCTTTCCCCACGAACCTGCAGCTAGTTCCCTCATCTTCTATGTCCTGCCAAGGAGTTCCAGGTGGTTTCCAAGACCATAAATACACGACATGAGGTTTAGGAAGGTAAGGGATTCGAAGATGGTGACCTAGAACCGGTTTATGAGTAGATATTCGGATAAAACATAAAACCCTATTTTTCAGCGATTTTACGGTCAAATACCTCGAAAATGGCTGGGTAACTTTGTAGATCCGTTGTACTTCCTTGTAGAGGGCCTCAAGAGCTTCGTGTAGGTCCAAGAATCACCCGATTTCGTTAAGAAACGAGTGAGATATGGAGTTTCAAAGTTTGAACTTGGTGGTGAATGTGGGATCCGGATTTTTTTGGATCTAGAGAGAAGATGATGAGGGTAGAAATGAATTTAATGAGATCATTTAGGGTTTATATACCCCGGGTTGGTTCGGGTTCGTTTCGGTTGCTCGGTTCGTAGTTTCGTCGCGTATCCGGCACGTTACGCGCGTTTCTCGTAAATAAAATAAGAAGAATTATTTTAGGATGTTTAGATTACAAATATTCTTGGAAATTATTTTAAATATCGTTGCGTTTATTTATTTATCGAATTATAATATTTTACGCGTTTTATTAGTTCATTCGCTATTTAATTAAAATAGTTTAGTTTATTTTTATTTATGATGAGTTTCAAAATTGTAAAATAGGAAATATTAGATTTCCTTAAATTTATGATCGATCGTATCGTTATTCGTTTTCGTTTCATCAGATCGTGTCGCCATCGCGCGTATTCGTTCGAATCGTCATTCGAACGAACACGACGATGGTTTGGCGTTCTGATTCTTGTTTTCTACCGTTAAGTCATAATTTCAGAACGTTAAACTATCAGAATCATTCGTACAGATCGTCACTATACGAACAATTCGTCAGTTTAGCATTCTATAACAATAACCGTTAAAGTTTTGTTTTGTTTAACCTCACATACGTTTACACAAACTAGTATCACATCAAGTATTTATGTTTCAACGTTGTGTTGTCTGACATGTTTCAGACTGTTAAACCCTAAGGTTTCAGTCAAATTCAGACAATTGTATAATTGTTTTCCTGTTAATCAGAATGTATCAATAGTATAAACATAGTTTCACGTAATGTGTACCTGAGTTACTGTTCAAATTTACTGTTGCGATCACTGTTCCGGCACGCGTCCGGCACTGGTGTTACAGATCCCGTCATCAATGACGTGATTTCTTAACTGCCATTGTCACAGTCTCCTCCTGTTAAAGAAATTTCGTCCCGAAATTTAGTGAAGACTTACATAATGACAATCGTTTATGAGAATAGATGTGGGTATTTTGCTTTCATCTGATCTTCGCGTTCCCACGTATATTCAGGTCCACGTTGTGAGTTCCATCGTACTTTAACAATTGGTATGCGACTACGATTCAGCACTTTCATTTTTCAATCCATTACCTCTACTGGTTCTTCACTGAACTGAATTTTTTCATCAATATGAATCTCTTTTAGAGGTACGATCAATGATTCATCAGTTAGGCACTTCTTCAGATTGGATACATGAAAAACATCATGAATATTACTGAGTTCAAGAGGTAACTCAAGTCTGTAAGCTACTGATCCAATTCGTTCAAGAATTTTTAATGGTCCTACAAATCTTGGTGAAAGTTTACCTCTCTTTCCAAATCTGAAAATGCCCTTCCAAGGTGAAACTTTCAACATCACTTTATCACCTATTTGGAATTCTAGAGGTCTACGACGATTATCAGCATTACTCTTTTGACGATCGCGAGCAGCTTTAATTCGTTCTTGAATGAGTGCGATCTTATCAGTTGTTTCCTGAATGAATTCTGGGCCTATGATTTGACTCTCACCTACCTCTGACCAATAGATAGGTGATCTACACTTGCGTCCATAAAGTGCTTCGAATGGAGCACATTGAATACTGGTATGGTAGCTGTTATTGTATGAAAATTCAACAAGTGGAAGATGAATATCCCAGCTACCTCCAAAATCAATCACACAGCTTCTGAGCATGTCTTCAAGAGTTTGATTTGTTCATTCAGTTTGCCCATCTGTTTGTGGATGATAAGCTGTGCTCATATTGATTTGTGTGCCCAGTGCATTCTGAAGAGTTTGCCAAAATCGTGACATAAATCGACTATCTCTGTCAGAAATGATAGAGATTGGTACTCCATGTCGAGATACAATCTCATTAACATAGAGTTTAGAGAGTCGATCCATAGAGTAATCTTCTCGGATGGGTAAGAAATGCGCAGATTTAGTAAGGCGATCAACGATAACCCATATAGAGTCATGATTATGTGATGTTCTGGGTAGTTTAGTGATGAAATCCATAGAGATCTGATCCCATTTCCACATGCGAATCTCCGGTTGTTGCAATAACCCAGAAGGTCGTTGATGTTCAGCCTTAATTTTGAGACATGTTAGACATCGATCCAACTATTCAGCTATGTGTTTCTTCATTCCAGGCCACCAGTAAAAGTCTTTAAGATCTTTATACATCTTATCAGCACCTGGATGAATGGAATACCTGGATTTGTGCGCCTCATCCAAGATGATCACTCTGGAGTTACCGAATAAAGGAACCCAAATTCGGCTTTTGAAATACAGAACTCCATCAGTCTTAGTATCGAGTTGCTTGTCTAATCCTCTTAGCTCCTCAGCAGAATAGTTCGTTGCTAGTAAAGCTTGTTGCTGAGCTTCCCTAATCTGAGGAATTAGACTGGTTTGGATAGTCATACCTAACGCTCTCACACGTAAAGGTTTGACTCGTTCCTTGCGACTCAAGGCATCGGTCACAACATTTGCCTTGCCTGGGTGATAACGGATTTCACAATCATAATCGTTCAGAAGTTCTACCCATCGCCTTTGTCGCATGTTCAACATTTTCTTATCTTGAATGTGTTGAAGACTTTTGTGATCTGTGTATACAATACACTTGGTTCCGTATAGATAGTGTCTCCAAATCTTGAGTGCAAACACCACTTCACCAAGTTCTAGATCATGAGTGGTATAGTTCTTCTCGTGTACTTTCAGCTGTCGAGAAGCGTAAGCAATTACCTTGTCGTTCTGCATTAAAACACACCCAAGTCCCTAACGGGAAGCATCACAATATACCGTGAAGTTATCTGTACCTTACGGTAATGCCAAGATAGGTGCATTGCAGAGTTTGTGTTTCAACAGTTGGAATGCCTCCTCCTGTTGGGAACCCCATATAAAAGGTTGATTTTTTTGGGTCAATGTGGTGAGTGGCAAGGCTATTTTTGAGAAATTCTTAATAAATCGGCGATAATAACCTGCCAACCCCAAAAATTGACGTATTTCAATCGGGGTTCGTGGTGTCTCCCATAGTTTCACCGCTTTAATCATACTGGGATCCAATTGAATACCGTTCTCATTTATAACATGCCCAAGAAATTGAACTTCTCATAACCAAAATTCACACTTGGAGAATTTGGCATATAGCCGTTCACGTGCTAGAAGTTCTAAGATGAGTTTCAAGTGTTGGGCATGTTCTTGCTGATTTCGAGAATAAATAAGAATGTCATCAATAAACACAATCACGAACTTATCCAGATAAGGTCTACATACTTGATTCATCAGATCCATGAAAACTGCAGGTGCATTGGTTAAACCAAACGGCATTACTAGAAATTCGTAATGTCTGTATCGGGTTCGGAAAGCAGTTTTTGGAACATCATTGTCATGGATTCGCAACTGATGGTAACCGGATCTTAAATCAATTTTTGAGAAATATGTAGCACCTTGCAATTGATCAAACAGATCATCGATACGATGTAGTGGATAACGGTTCTTGATTGTCAGTTTATTGAGTTCCCGGTAGTCAATACACATCCTGAACGAACCATCCTTCTTTTTCACAAATAGAATTGGTGCTCCCCAGGGTGAGAAACTAGGTATAATAAAACCTTTGTCTAGAAGTTCCTGTAATTGACCTGAAAGTTCTTGCATTTCTGATGGCGCAAGCCGATATGGGGCTTTAGCAACAGGTGCTGCACCTAGAATCAAGTCAATACGAAATTCAACCTGTCTCATTGGGGGTAATCCTGATATGTCCTCAGGAAATACTTCAGGAAAATCTTTGACTACTGGAATATCTATGATATGTTTGGGTGGAGAATTGTGCTCAGTCACGTGTTCCAGGAAAGCATAACAGCCTTTCCTTAAGAATTTCTGAGCTCGCATACAAGATATAATACCAAGTTTTCTACCAGCTCGTTCTCCTTGAACTACCAGTGTATTACCGTTAGGTAATGGAATACGGATCACCTTGTTTTGACAGACAACTTCCGCTTGGTTATCAGAAAGCCAATCCATGCCAACAACGACATCGAAGCTCCCAAGCTCAATAGGAAGTAAATTGATATTAAAAAGGTGATCATTCAAATTGAAGGAACATCCTTGAATAACACTGTTAGTTTTGATTAACTTGCCATTGGCAAGTTCAATGAGATAAGGAGTTTCTAGGTCTACCATAGGCAATAAGAGTAATGATGCAAATTCAGGAGAAATAAAACTCTTATCTGCTCCTGTATCAAACAACACTGATGCATATAAATTATTGAGAAGAAACGTACCAGTGACAATATTTGCATCATGTCTCGCCTAGGTCGCACCAATCTGAAAAGCTCTCCCCCTAGCTTCATTTCCTGGATTGGTGTTATTTTTTGGACAGTTTCGCATGAGATGGTCAGGACTTCCACACTTGAAGCATGACCGATTTGTTTGAGTGGTTTGTCGTGGTGCTTGATTTGATTGACGAACAGGCAAATTACAGTAACTGGTGTAGTGTCCAACCCTATTACAGTTAGCACAAACAGGACACGGTCCTGTATGATGATTTGAACACTTGTTGCATTTGGGCGCCTGCCCAGTATAAGTTTTCCTCTCAGGAATAGCAGCACCATAGTTCTTCACAGTTGGCTTGCTCTGGCTAGTCGCAGCCGGAGCTTTCTCCTTGGTTTTGCCAAACTACTTTCGCTTGGTACCTTGAGAAACATTCAAGGTACCTGCATCACTACAGCCCATGGCCGTCTGAGTTTTTGTTGACAACGTACCACTCCTTACCGCCTCATCAGTGGTTAACAGAATTGTTCGTTTGAGGCTTGTGGGTTCAGCTGCCGTCACCATTCCCCGAATCTGGGGAACCAACCCTTTGATGTACTTCTCAATCAAAGCTGCTTCTGTTGGAAACATATTGGGAAGTAAACAAGTGAGTTCATGAAAACGATCGGTATATGCTAGACAATCAGCACCGATCATTGAATGATTCCAGAATTCCTCCTGGAGCTTTTGGATTTCAGTAATTGGGCAGTACTCTGACATAATCAGAGTTTTAAATTCGTTCCAGCCCATCGAGTCGACTGTAACTGTGCCCAAAGTTTTAGCCTGGGTATTCCACCAGGTTAAAGCTGATTCTTTCAGAGAACAGGCAGCATAAGACACCTTATGCTCCTCCAAACACTGGCTGATTTTAAGTTTTGTTTCCATCTCCTCAATCCACCTTAAAAGACCAGCCGCTCCTTCCTTTCCTGTGAAAGTAGGAGGGTTGCAGGAAGCAAAATACTTATAAGTACATCCCTGTCGTGGTGGATCAGGGGCAGTGGTAGTTGTACCGATGGTCTGATGAGTTTCTATGCGTCCACCAACAACATTTTGTTCCACATGGTCCCCACCAGAACCCGAAGTATTGTGTTGCTGGTGTGGTGTTACGATACCAGCGGCAGATAGCTGTTCTTTCACTATTCGTGCTATTATTTCTTCGTTCAATACTGATCCACTAGGAGCTGTCGGTGGAACCGTGCTCTGGTTTGGTCAACGGGTGGAACAGTGTTTGCCTCCAAATTTCCAGGTGGAACCATGGTCACTTCCGGATTAACACGTGGATCCGGATTCGATTCTACGTTTATAGGCGGAACTTGTTCCGGTTCAGGGTTAATATTATTCTTGCCAGCTTTCTTGGCTGGTCGACCTCGTTTTGGAGCCATCGTTCTGCTCACATGCCGACAAACTCAGGTCAGTTCAAGAATAATAATAAAAAATATAACCCTTGTTCAATCACATTAATTCAATCATGTTCAGTTACACTGAAATTTTGTGTTGAATTGTGATTCTTAAGAAAATGGTATAACTACATTGATATAATTCACATATGTTCTCAACATACGATAATTATACAGATAGTTGTAGTCACACTTAGTCCTGTTATCTCAAAATGTGTTATAGTATCACATAGCACACGGCGTTATGATACCAATACCGATATGTCACTGTTCACAGGAAATACACATCTTTCGTTTTTCGATTCATGATCACATATGTTTTTGAGATATTATTACACAGGACTTTGATATGTGTTACACAATCAATAGGTAAGTTACCACACAAGGTATTTACGATATACCACACAAGGTATTTTACGAGATAGCACACAAGCTATTTTACGAGATAGCACCAAGCTATTTTACGAGATAGCACACAAGCTATTTAATGAAATAGCATCAAGCTATTTTACGAGATAGCACACAAGCTATTTTACGAAATAGCACACAAGTATATTTTACGAGATAGCACCAAACTATTTTACGAGATAGCACACAAGCTATTTTACGAGATAGCACACAAGTTATTTTACGAGATAGCACCATGCTAGTTTACGTGATAGCACACAAGCTATTTTACGAGATAGCACACAAGCTATTTTACGAGATAGCACACAAGCTATTTTACGAGATAGCACCAAGGTATTTTACGATGACAGAATACCTCACCAGGTATTTTACGATGACAGAATACCTCACCAGGTATTTTACGATGACAGAATACCTCACCAGGTATTTTACGATGACAGAATACCTCACCAGGTATTTTACGATGACAGAATACCTCACCAGGTATTTTACGATGACAATATACCTCCCCAGGTATTTTACGATGACAAAATACCTCACCAGGTATTTTACGATGCGATATCATATACAAAACACAACAGAGTACACAAAAGTAAACCACATCACTATTATTACATCATCGTTTTATACAAGCATAGAGTTTCGATACAAAAGAGTGTTACAATAACGCCATACTGATAACAACCTATTCGTCAGCGGTATATACAATGAAAAGTCCCAAAAATGTAAGATGCACGGTCAGACTTACCGTAAGAAATACGGTAAGCAGGCTAGTACAATAGCTATAGTAGCTAATACTATAGCTAAACACAGAAGTCTAGCCTCGATGCTCATCATACCGAGCATCCAGATCCATCCCTGCAGTCTCTCTCTCAAAACTGCAACCTGCTGCCAGAATGCAGCAACTAGCACCTGCCTCGAAGTCCTCCTAAGCCGCTCCTCCACGATCGTCCTCCAGGCCTGGGTGTCAATACCCATAACATTCACCTGCTCCATAAGAGTCAGGTGTGAGGTGAGGATCTCCAGTACGGTGGTGCGAGTATCCTCAAGGGTAGTATGGTGCTGGTGTAGGTCCTGTCTCAGGCCCTACAGGTCTTGGGAGACCTGCTGCATCTGGGCCCGCAGCTCGGCTTGGTGGGAGGATTCTCCCACCTCATGAACAACCTGAGGCTCATCCCGCGGAGCCATCTGGTGTCTTGGGGGTAGCCCAGTGGTTTTGCGGGCCTGTCCCCGCATCCGTCGCATCCCGTCCCAGACGGGAACTCTCTGTGGAGAGGGGTTCTGCCTCCTATCAGCAGAGGCATCAACCATGGGTGAGTGGGGAGGACTAGGTACAATGGGGGATGCTGGTGGTGGTGGTAATGGTGATGGTGGTGGTGGTGTGGCTGGCACTTGCGGACCAGCCTGGGATGCCTCTGATGATGCCTGTGATGGATCGGCATCTGAACTCGAACGGGAACTATCGCTAGGAGTGTCGTCCAAAATAATGTAGGGATATCTCTGATAAATATAATGCTCTCCTGGATTCGCCATCCCTGTACAAACAAAATTTCTAGATCAGTATCATGGGATAAATATTGAATAATAATATTCAACACAAACATGATATGATATCTCTTCCTATCTCAGAGCAACTACTCATCCTTAAGATTGTTATTAATGTTCTGCTTGAATTAAATTAAACTAGAACGCACACGTGTTGCAAATTTCAATTATGCTGGCCAGTCATAATTGGAATTCGTACCACCTGATTATTCTGGCTTAATTCAAATCAAGTTTTGTTCCTTTGTGATGTTCGGTGCTCTCTGTGTCACTATACGAGCCTATGGTTATAGTCTAGGTCTATAAGTCAACCAAATTCTCTATAACCTGTGGCTCTGATACCACCCTGTCACACCCCCACCTCTCGTCACCTGTTGATGATGTCACTGAAACGGTCGCGGAAGCATAGTGGTGATGTCTCAGAGATGAGGGGTGACTTACTTGATCCGATATCACAAGCACACAGATTAACTTAAGATAATTACATTACATGGTTCGTTATTACAATTTACATTACAACATTAACTTATTCAGTTACAAGTTTGTGAAGTGCAGTCTCACCGGAATCACTGTCTACCTGCAAAAATGTTTGATTTGAAAACGTCAGCACAAAGCTGGTGAGTTCGTAAATTTTAGTAATTAAACCATATAATATGCAAAATTTCAAGACATATAGTTCAGATAACCATGGGACCCGTATCTAGTTCCTTTCGCACAGTTTTATGTTTTACGTTTTACGAAGATACTACCCGTCGGTAAATATCTTAATGCCTCATTATCTTAATGTCTATAACTAACATTAAGAAAGTGTTTCGGAAACAGGCAACAAACATTCACACTAGGGGAGATGCAATCCTCCCAGCAAATGGGTTGTCAGCCAATAGTACTATCAACGCTTCCTGTTCGGCCCCACATGGGTTCACTAGATACAGTTTCAAAGAACGAGGGCTTTTGATACTGTGATAGAGATACTAACGGCAAAATCCCATGAAATCACACAAAAGTCACATGAAATCACAAAGATAACAGTGATACATATCATATGTTCAGAAATCGATTTACAGAAATTCCCCGATATTTGTAAAACACTAAAATGAAAACGGGTTGTACGAAACTCACCTGAAGTCTCAAGATAATAAGATCACTCGCAGACTGGTGATAATAGAGTAAGTCTGCATTAATTTATGTTAAATGAGTTATTGATGTTCTAACTCACTCATTAGATCTTTCTGAACGTTCAATGTCAAAGACATTGCTTTGCAAGTCATCAAACCGATATTAAGTATTTAATTAGTTATTTTGATGTCATATCATACAATGTATGATAATGTAGGAACCTACCTTGAATTAGATTCCTAATACAAAGTTGATGACACTCTTGATTAATCAGAATAGTCTCGGATTAACCAAATAGTTAATGTTGTTGATTATAATGCTAAAACAGTTTCTAGACAGATTAATGGCTTAGGAATGATCAATCCTTGTTATTGACTACCCAAATATCATGAAATATCACAATGTAGCATTAGAATAGGTTTAGTAACCATGTTTAACATACTAATCTGACTGTTATCATAAACATCAGATAATCGTTCCAATAAGTATGTTAATGATTGTGATTAGTTTGAAACACTTGTATTAACCTTGCATTTCGAAGATTAATCAAACTAATCACCTACATTGTCATAATCAAATGGTTTAAACCATTATAATCATGGGTATGATTTCATGCAAACCAGGCATTACAACGGATCAAAACAAGGATTTAACAGTTAAAACATCGTGTTCTTCGTTTATAATCAATCCTATCTATCATCTAGGCAATAATCAACAATCCTAACTATGTCATTACGTTCAAAATCAAGATCTAATCAATCATAATCAAACTAGAAGGTTAAAACGAATAATTACCTAATCTAACGGAGTTTTAACTGCAGAACAACGATCAGAACTTGTAAACACGATCCCTGGTGCGATCCGTGGACTTTGGCAGCTTCAAGTTTGAGTTTGGATGGTGAAAATTCGACCTGGTGGTGTTTTTGAGCGTGTATGTTCGAGAGATGTAAAAAAATAAACTTCTGCATGCATTTTGATGAAGAAATCTGATCCATTGCACCGCCTCACTCGTCGCGTACTGCGAAGGGGGTCAAAACAAGGCTTCGCGTACCGCGAAGAAATCCGGAGAATCTCAGATATTTTGTTCCATCGCGTATCGCCGAGAACCCTCAACTCATCCATAGAGTACCACGACGAGTCCAGAAGCTCAATACTTAGAAATGTTTCTTCGTTTTTCGATTCCGGACAATCTAGGACTCCGTTTTGCACACGGTTTCGCCCACGTTCATCATTTCTCGCACACTTTCCATCTGTAATAATTACGATCATTAAATTAGCGTGGATTTCTAGAACAACCAAATGTGATCCCGTCATCAACGACGTGATTTCTTAACTGCCATTGTCACATTGGTTAATACCTAAATTGTCTACAATTTGCTTTTGTGTATTGATAATTACAGAATTGGTGGAATTGGTGGAAGATATCCATAGCAAGCACAGTAATCGTGGCAAAACATGTAAGTATTGGTGTTTGTGTTTCTGTTATTGGCATTTGACAAACAAGTATTTTGCAATTATTACACTAAAAAACATGTAAGTTGAAATTGACAGTCCCTGATTTCGAAGAGGTAGAACCTCGTGTAAAGATGGGAAAAAAACATAAAGGAAGTTTAATGTTGGAAACAAGTAGCAAAAAGGGGAAGGGTCATTTGAAGACAATATCATGTGCATGCCGAAACATCTGTTTACTTTATGATACATATTTGTTACGTGATTTTTACATAAGAGGTTGTCATAATAACAGGGACTGAGGACATTCTGGAAACAGAAAAGGTTGATACGATGAAGAAAAGGAAAAAAAGGTAATACCAATTATTGTTTAGCACCTATTGTTATTTTTATGATACCATTTTGGTTAAATGATTTGGTAACAAATGATGGTTACAATCTATATGAAGCGCCTCTTGATGACCAAAAAGGGAGAGATAAAAAGAAAGAAACAAAAGGTAGTGTAAAATTGGGGGTTGAAACCCATTTTTCTTTTACCCTTCTTTAAAAAAGACTACTTATTTTGCATTCCTTACAGATCGTGTGGAAGAGGGAAGTAGTGGACCATCTAAGGTGGATCAAAAAAAAGGTACACATTTTTTAACAGTTCCTGCTTGTTTGTTATGGATATGATGCTTTGTGTTTACGTCATTTATACATTACGTTTTTATAACAGGGAAAGAGAAAGTGTATGACACAGAAACTGAAGTAGTTATGGTAGTGAAACAAAAATAGAAACAAGCACGTGTGGTTCATGAAAGCAGTGTGAGCAAAAAATGGATGGTTCTAAACACAAGGTCATCCCCCGCTCAACTATTTTGATGCATCAAGTTGTTAAGAGAAAATCAAAGAGAGAGTGTTAAAAGAATGGGTTTCGCCAGATTGCTTAACTTTAATTTATATGGTATCCCGTTTAGGTTGGCGCACTTTGTTGTAGACAGGTTGAAACCAAAAAGGAAATTGTATGTAGGGATGGAACCTTAAAAGTTACACCAGGACTAATCCATAAACTTTGGGGGATCCCAATTGGTGGAATTCAAGTTGAATCCATTGTCCCTCTAGAGACTTATGATGCATCAGTTGCAGAGTGGAGAGCACAGTTTGAGGGTAGGTTGTTGGCAACAAGAACACTAGTTGAAAGAATTGAAAGTGCAGAAGATGAAGACACTTTCGACTTCCAGATGAACTTCATAATGTTGTTTATGACAGTGTTGGTAGAATATCATAAAAAGGGAAGGGTACGAGAAGGAATTCTTAGGTATATCACAGCGGAGATGGATTATAGCCAGATTGACTGGTGTAATTATGTTTTCGAATCCATTAAATCATGTAAACTTGGATGGTCCCCAGATGACAACAGCTCACTTTTCAATGGGCCTCGTGCAATACTAACGGTATGTTTTATGATGTTGGAGTAATTTGTTAATGTTAAAACAAATTTAATATACACTTTTTTGCAGCTGTTGTATGTAGAAGGATTCGAGTGTAAAGGTATCTCAGTTGACAAAACTATAGAACGTATAGAGTTCTGGAACAAAAACCATTTAAAGATAAGAGAAGAATGAGAAATAAAACATGGAGGATTAGGTAGAGGGAGAGTTAATCCAGATTTGTTGGAAATCAGAGAAGAAGCAGATCAACATGTTAGGGATAGTCCAAGGGTTAGTTTTATACATAGTTTTTGTTTCTAAATCAAATGAGAAAATTTGACTTTCTCTTCTTTATTTATGTGAAACAGGTTGACATAGAAAGCATTAAAAAACTGCTGGTACAATTGGAGGAAACAAAAAACAAAATTGAAATGTAATTGGGTGAATTGGTTAAAAGTAATCATGATAATGAGGACATACAAACGGTGATTGCTTGCTATGAAAGCCTCATTGGAAAAAAAACCGGTGTGGCCACAACCAAGTATTCAAATGACGATGTTTATGAAACACTTGATGGAGTTCTTAATGATCTATGTGTTCATTTGGAAGAAGAAACAGCTGCAGGTAACGACATTTATTTTTAAAACATATACTTTACATCATTGTTACCTGCATGTTACGTGTCTGTTACTGGATTTTAACATATATTTTGTTTCGATAGGTGAGAATCTGGAAGAGGAAACAGTTGGAGGTACCATATAGTTTACATGTTTTGTCAAACTTCTGTTACAAAGATAGTTTATGATATGTTACATTATTGTAACTAAACTTTAACGTCTGGTTGTTGTACCTAACATATGTTTACATCTGTGTTACGTATTTTTTTACTAAAATTTAACATAAGATTCTTTGACATAGGGGATACAGTGAACTTGTGCGTCGGAAAAAACGTTGAAACAAGTAAATTATTTGTTAAAGAAGGCGTTGTGGACCTGAATATCAACAATCCAATCCAAAACTTTATACAACAGCCGGAATTGGAAACGGGGGGAAAGATGAACTTTAACATATGATTCTTTGACATAGGGGATACAGTGAACTTGTGCGTGGGAAAAAACGTTGAAACAAGTAAATTATCTGTTAAAGAAGGCGTTGTGGACCTGAATATCAACAATCCAATCCAAAACTTTATACAACAGCCGGAATTGGAAACGGGGGGAAAGATGGTTGTTCAACGTACTTTGTACATGTTTTTAAAATTTTATCCATAGTTATTGTAAAAAAAATAAATATATTCTTATGTTAATGTTAGATTCTATCAATGAGGAAGATTTGTTCAATGGTCCAAATTGGAGTCTTGGGATTACACAAAATGATGTTCAACAAACTGAAAAAGGTTAGTTGATTGTGTAATTTAAAAAAGTTGTGTATAACCAGTACTGTCGTAGTTAACAGTGGGTAATCAAATTGAATACATGACCATTGAAGCTTCATCCATACGGACTTTTGTAGCATCATCCATGGCTGTTTTTGGGAAACTAGATGATGATGGAGAGTGATTCAAACTCTATTACCTCCATTTATTAGTGTCCAAATTTGGGATAGGAACTCAAGGAAAATAAGGGGTTGAAGTTTGGAAGGGTTGGGAATGGCTGAAACTTGGAAATCATTTAGTAATCTCGACATAAGAACTTTGAAGAACATATAGATCATCGATACTAATCTGGCAGCAAGTTCTTGCGTTGATAC
The DNA here is from genome assembly GCA_009363875.1 of Mikania micrantha. Classification (NCBI taxonomy): domain Eukaryota; kingdom Viridiplantae; phylum Streptophyta; class Magnoliopsida; order Asterales; family Asteraceae; genus Mikania; species Mikania micrantha. Next base: position 14,133 of record SZYD01001532.1, on the reverse strand, counting down.
TAACTGATTTCCAGGTTTCAGCCATTCCCAACCCTTCCAAACTTCTATCCCTTATGTTCCTTGAGTTCCTATCCCAAATTCGTGCAAATCCTAAGGGTTTAGGGTGTCTAAATCCGGCTGTGAAGTTGCAGGTCACCGGAATAGTGACAAAACCCCAAAATCGCAGGTTCTTGCTCGATTTTACCTCGTTTTTGATGATCCAAAGCTCCGATCGTTCGTACTTTCACGATCTACACGTTGTTGTGGTCGTTTTGACACCAAAATTACTCAATTTGGTTAAGAATTGAGTGATTTAGTTTTGAATTCTAGTGAGAGAAAGTGAGGAGATAGAGAGTTCCGGGTTAGAGAGAGGGATGTTGGTGGAGGGTATTAAATGACATTAAATGTCATTCTTAGGGTTTTAAATAGTTTGTGTGTGTTTGGGTTTGTTCGGTTTCGTTTAAACACGTCGTTTTCGAAACTTCGCGTAACGTAACGTTACACTATTTTAAAATAGATATTTTCAAATTATTTTAGGTAGTAATTCCTAATAAATTAACTAAATATCTTTTATTTATTTTTATAATTTCGAAAACGTTTAATTTAACTGTTTTGTTGGATCGTAATGTTTTCGCGCGTATTCGTAAAAATCGTCACCCGCACTAACACGACGACAACTGTGCTTTTCGATTTGATTTTGTAATTATTAGAGATCATTTAGAACGTTAAACTCACAGATATATTCGTGCGAATCGTCACCCACACGATTACTCCGTCAGTTTAATATTCACATAACGACGTCCGTTACTGTTTTGATTTATACATTCTCACATACGTTCATACATAGTAATATCCTAACTAACATGCACATTACTGATTTGTGTCATCAGACATGATTCTGAATGTTAAAACATGATTTCACATAATGTTTCTGAAATAGTTTCGTAATAGTTTTGAATTGATTTCACATAACAAACATTACACATAGTTTCGTACCTGATCTACTGTACAATTCTACTGTTCCGAACTACTTTTCAGACACTGATGTTACATCTGCCCCTTGGACCCCGCCAGGGGCTGACGCCCCTTGGACCCTGCTAACCGGGGGCGCTGTCCTCGGTGTAGGACCAACTTGGAGCCCGGAAACAATCCGGTTCCTATGGAGATCTGCTCGACAGCCTCTGAAATAGTGCGGAATCCTATTCCAGGGTTTTCCAATCGAAATCAACAGCTTCCGTGGCAATCCAAAGGTGAGAGATGAACGTTTGAATCAAGATCGAACACCACATGATGAGAATCGAAGTTGGACAGACAAGAACTGCTCAAAACCCTTAGGGTTTGACACTAGAGTGCTCTGGGAAGAGAAGGGCTCGGAAAAAGTTAGGTTTGAATCTGTTTGAACAAGTATATATAGACTGTACTCATTCGGCAGAATGAGAGGCCGAAACAACTCATTCGACGAATGGCTAAGCCAAATGAGCTTGGTCAACCGAATGAGTCATGCGGATGACTCATTCGATCGCCCTAGTCATTCTGTAAGCGTTCATTCGCCCGAATGACCTCATTCTTAGGGTCATTCGTCCGAATGGGTCTATAAGGCATATCTAATCAAAGTTAAACATAATCAAACACATATAAACTAGAATAAACATTAAGAACAATATAGAAAGACTGATTTCATTGATAACATAAACTTTATACATCAAATATCATACAAAAGCTGAACTAGGGATATTTAATGCACTAACATACTCCCCCTTGGACCTAGTTCCTCACTTTGCAGCATCTTTTTTGAAGTGTTTATCTGATATAGCATTCCATTCTGATCCAGCATGAATCCTAAAAACAATACATATCCGGATCACCCTCATTAACTGTAGTGCCTGTTCCATGTCTTCTACATCAAAGAAAATCTGGTGTCTGTAAAGAGCTTTGACATTGCTGTGTGACAAATTCGTTAACCACGTCGGGTCAAAGATACGTTCAGTCTCCCACTTTTTGTCCTTACATAAAACTGTCACATCCTCTCCAGTTCGCCCATCATAATACCACCATCGGAATCTGTCCAAGAAGTCTTGACGCATCTTCCTCAAAGGAATCTTCTTCATGATTTTTGGAGGCAGCCACTTCAGGATAACCTTATGCCTGCGGGTATCTGCATTGATCTCTGGCATATAATATCTTTTTGTGGTTCCTGAGGCTTGAAGTTAACCCACCTCTTCCTGTACTCATACTGAATCTGTTAAGAGAACCATGCGGACATCCCCGAATCTGAGCTATAAAGCATCTTCAAACGTGCTAGTTGATTGACTTCAAAGCCTAGCAACGTCTTGAAGTCGTGGGGGTGCTTGAAATACTGAATTCCATGTTCTCTCTTGACAGCATAGCATTGCAGATCATGGAAGTATGCCCAACTAAGTATCTGACCTCCAGCCTTGTAGCCTTTGGTCCTACAAACTTTGGTGTGTGTAGCTGGCATCTTTGCAACGCTTTCCTTCTTCAGAATCTCCCAGTATGCTTTCCATTCTTCCTTTCTTTGCTGAATGTCTTTTCTTGAAGACTCACTACCACTGACCTTTTCTTCAACTTTTCTACTTAGCTCTTCTTCAGTGTGTTGTCCAAAAAGGTCAGTAAATGTCAGTAGTTCACCCTCAGCTGAAGTATACTTTGCGGTCTCTTCTGCAGTGATGTCCTCCAAAATCACTTCATCCACATCATCAAAAGTTTCAGGAGAAGGCATATCAGAAACAGGAGCAGAGGTGTCATCAATGACCACCTCATCAGGATTTAACCTGAACAACTCAGCAATTTGCTCCTTGGTTAAGCAGTGAATGATCGCTGACTGAGTGATGTATAATGCCTTGAGTGTCTAAAATCATAGTCAATGTCTCATCCAATCTACGTCTCAAAGGCACAGCTTCAACTTCCTCAGTAGCTTTCGGATCTTCAGTCTGAGGAGGAGGAGGAGGAGGCTTAGCACTCTTACTATGCTTGGTCTTGGTTAAGATCTCAGTAGGAGGGGACTGCTCATCTGCTGCACTTGACGAACTGGCAGACCCACTCTCCCACTCTCCAAACCATCATCGTCATCAGAATCATCATCTTTATCTGAATCCTCATAATCAACTTTCTCCTCATCTGACTCTTCATCTTCTTCTTCTTCTTTCTCCTGGTCTGAATCATCGAAGTCAGCTTCAATGCCCTGGATCCTGGGAGTGGCCTCCTTGAGGCTTTCAACTTGCTCGATGAGACGCAAGTTTTCGGCCTCAAGAGTCATGATCCGATCACTGAAACCAGAGGCAGTCAAAGCCAACTGTTTATGCTCATCTATGTATTTGAGCAGCTGCTCCTCCTGTTGAGCAAATCTAGCCCGTAATTCTGCACGCTGGTCAGCAGCTTGGAGTAGTAGAGCGTCTTGCTCACTGACCCTCTGCGTGAGCTGGGCAATAGCTTCCTCCTGTTGATGATTCCTCTCCATCAACCTAAGCAACAAACTGTTTAGTGTACTGAGCCGTTCAGTCACTGAAATGGTAGGAATAAGCATATCAGCTCGTGTGATGGAGGGACCAGAAGAAGTAGCAGTGTAAATAGGAGCATGAACACCAGAGGATGTCAGAGGGGCAATCAAAACACGTGAAGGAATAGCCTGTGACCTAGTCAGTGAAGAAATTGTAACTGTTGCAGCTGATGTAACAGTGGATGCTGCAACAGTTGACAGTTCTGACTTCCTCTACAGGACAAACCTTGTCCTTCTTCTCTTGGCCGGTGGGGAAGATGTGGACTGAGTAGCAGCAACAGTAGATATGGAAGTGGAAGTACGAGTAGGAGGAGAGAAGTCAAACTTAGGTACAAATGAAGGATCCCTGATATTCTCCCTGTCAGGCTCTATGTCTCCAGTATCAAGAAAAACAAGCTGATACATGAAACATGTAGTCACCACCTGAGGCCCGGTATCCTCTGAATGAGAGTCATCTGAGGCATCCTCACCCTCATCCTCTTCATCAACCTCTTCTATCTGCTCATCCTCAGCAGATGTAGTCCCAGCCATCTCTAGTGGAGTAGAGACGGTGGCCTGAGTAGTAGCCATGAAGTCCAAATCAAGTAGGGCATCAACATCTACATCCTCCTCACCAGCACCTGAACCTCCTACACTTGCATCATCACCACCACTAACACCACCTCCACTAACACCAGTACTACTAAGACCAGGACCATCACCTGCATCTCCACCACTAACACCAACACCAGCACCACTACCACCCACATCACCAGCACCATCATCTCCATCATCATCACCATCATCACCTGGTATAATAATGTCCTCTATATCCGAGTCCGAATCGTCATGCCTCCACTTCCTACCACCAGGAGCAATGTAGTCAGGATTATGAAGATGACCAAATAAAGCACGAACAGGGGACTTCCTCTCCTTTCCCCTGTAAGATAGTACTCTATTGAGAGTGATGTCGTTCATGTGCTCTAACCGAATAATATCTGTGCTGGTCTTCGGTAGGTTAGGCACCTGAGCATCAAAGATCTGCTGGAGAAATCTACGGTACATAAGAAACTTCTTGTCACCCTTCAGCACGACGTTCTCCTTCAGATGAGTGAACACCATCTCAGAAAAGTTGAATGGTAGATTCAACACCAATGTCACAAAAGCACACTGTATGGTCTTCCTCAGCTCAACAAATCCCCCTCTCCTTGAGCCCAGGCAGTGAATAAGAACATGTGCCAAATACTTGAACTGAGGAGATAGAAATGCCTTGTTGAGGACTCCAACTCCAAGATCACCATCGTACTTGCATCGGATGAAACAACCACGAACAAGATAGCGATCAAGTAGAATGGGCTGATCAGCTGCATCCTGAAATCCACACACTCTCCTGATGTGCTCTGCAGAAACTACAATATCATGCTCTTACACCTTTCCTCTGATCACCGGTGGCTCAACCTCACAATCTATATCCGTGGATCTCCAGAAATCCCGCTGATGTGACTAATATGGCTCATAGACAGTAGATATAGCAGGAAAGATCCTGGAACGCCTAAGAAATGTAATAATCTCTCTGAAATGCACGGCATTCTTGGTAGCAAGATCAAAGTGAGCGCACATGTTGTTCTTCGTCACCGCTATATAATCAGCCATACTGAAAAACAAAAATATAAACATGTTAGTTCAATTCAGTTAATCAGTTGATTAAAATCAGAAAACTTTCACAAGTATACAACTTGTACGAATGAGACTCCATTGACCGAATGTGCCTTGGCGAATGGGTCTACGTTGACCGAATAGGTAAGGTCAACAGAATGACAACCGACCGAGCTCATTCGGTTGAACCCTTGACCGAAAGAGTCTAGTCAACCATATGACCAGCGAATGAGAATAGCGATTGAAAGAGCCTCATTCGGCCGTATGTCTTCATGTTGTCGCTCCATTCATTCGGTCGGCAGTTGAAATCCGAAAGGACGTCATTCGGTCGGTCGAAGTAGTTCAAAATCCCAAGTTCACAAAAACACAAATCAGGTCACAAAAATTACACCAATATGTTCAGAAACAGCCGATTAAGGTTTTTAGAAAAGACATTAAGTGATTTTAAGTTCAATTTGGTCATTTATTGAGGGGCGATAGTTACGAGCCCTAAATCCCTAATCTAGGTGCTGTTCACAGTGAATCCATGGACAAAAGTTGCTAATATTGGTCCCAATGGTACCTGTAACAACCACAAGCAGGAATATAGTCAGTAGGGTTGATGAACAGATGAGAAATCAAAGAAAAATGGATACAAGCTGATTCGGCCGAAAGAGCTTCACACAGTAACCGAGAAAATGAATTTTGGGGGAATGGCTTGTTTCGGCCGAAAGAGTCCTTTAAATAAGAAGTCTCATTCGGCGAATGAGTCATCCGAAAGAATTGCTTCGGCCCAGATTGATTCGGCCGAATGACTCATTCGCTTGAATGAAGTCATTCGGTCGAATGAGCTATTCTCCTGGTTCTTTCGCACAAATGAAGCCTAGCACTCACAAACACAACTTAATATCAAATTTAACATTATGACCAGTTAAACAAGTGCAATTATGAAGATTAGTCTGGTTGGTGATGGATTCAGATACGACTGAACATCCGAACACACAAATGATCATCTAAAACAAATTTGAAAATATAAAATCTTTTTGTATTTTTTTGAAACAAAAGACAACTGTACAACTAACAACTAAAACTAAAAACAAATAAGAAGCACATATTTTTGTGAGCAGTCTATCAAGAAAATAACACATACACCTAATCTCATCAAATCAGCATTACTGAATGTTACACTTCAGACACATTTGTCTTATGATATGATTACTAATATACTTGTCCACTTTAAGCCTGACAATACATCACTTCTAAACAAATTTGATGATAAGTCATATTTTCTGACTGAGTTACCCATTTTATTTAACCAATAAAGATCAAAACCAGTTTGTAACTAATCTCTGCATAACTTAATACCTAACATCATAAATTCTATGAGGTTCCAATTTATTCTCTTTTTATATTTTTATTTTTGATTTGTCTCTCATGTTCACCAGATTCTCATGGACGGCTTCAGCTAGGTCTTTACAAAGCAATATGGCACGTATACAGAATTGTGTTGACATGATCAACTTGTTCTATCCAAATAGACGGCTTCAGTTAGGTCTTTACAAAGCAATATGGCACGAGTATGGAATCGAACTTATTTTATTTTTGTATTTTTCTTAGCTTATCCTATCTGAATGGACGGCTTCAGCTAGGTTGCAACCCAGCAATATGGCACGTGTACAGAGTCGGATTCACTTTTATTTTCTTGTGATTCAATCATTCTCATCTGAATGGACGGCTTCAGCTAGGTCTTTAAAATGGAGTATGGCACGTGTACAGACTTGAATTCATGAATCATTGGAAAACTTATTAGATCCTATGATAACAGGTGTATGGCTTATTTAAGTCAAAAACTATTTATCACTTAGCTAGTTTTCTAAAATGGATCCCACAAGTCAGACTTTCTAAGTGATCACCAATTGTCTATACTTTTGTACAGTTGGGCTATCAGTACATCAAATCACAAATCTCATGTGTTTTTGGTTTATGCATTCACTTTTGCTTTTAAGACATGATAGGTTAACACATCACTTTCTCAAATAAGACTTTCTCATTTTTACACTTTTTCAAATGTTTTTGGATTTTTAAAATTTTCAAATGATTTTGGATTTTAAAATTTTTCAAATGTTTTTGGTTTTTCAAATTAATCTGCTTTTTCTCCCCCTAAAAACCTAAAACAGAAAATCTTTTTTAGTTTTTGATTAAATGAAAGAAAAATAACAGAAATACTAACATTTAAAAAATAAAATAAAAAAAACTAACTAAGAAAAGCGATGATCATTTGTTTGAATTAGAAGAAGGAATGACTTCATCCTTTTGGAAAACACCATTAGCCGATAGCAGATATAAAAATCTGGGTTTATCAAAAGCATTTGTATAAAGATCGGCTTTCTATTGATCGGTGTGTATTTTAACAACATCGATGAGTTTCTTTTCAAAACAATCACGTATAAAGTCATATTTGATATCGATGTGTTTGGTTTTCGAGTGCTGGACTGGGTTCTTAGTGACAGCTATGGTGGCAGTATTATCAACATAAATAGGAGTATTAGAAAAATGTAACCCAAAGTCCATGAGTTGCTGTTGTATCTAGATGATTTGTGAACAGCAACTAGCAGCAGCAATGTATTCAGCTCACATTTTGAAGTAGACACCGACGTCTGCTTCTTGCACTGCCAGGTAACTAAACGGGTTCCAAAGAACTGACATCCTGCAGATGTTGACTTGAAATCTCTTTTGCATCCGCCATAGTTTGAATCACTGTATGCAGTAAGCTCAAAGTTATCATCATTAGGGTAGTATAAACCAAGATTAGGAGTACCCTTCAGATAACGCATAATCCTCTTCACAGCAATCAGATGTGATACTCATGGTTTGGACTGATAGCGAGCACACAAGCATGTGGCGAACATGATGTCTGGCCGAGAAGCAGTAAGATACATGAGAGACCCAGTCATTCCTCGGTACAGAGTGGCATCGATTAACTCCCCCTTTTCGTCTGGTGTAATCCCGTGATTAACAGCCAGTGGGGTACCAGCAGGTTTTGCATCTGACATAATGAACCGGCTCAAAATGTCACCAACGTATTTGGTTTGATGAATGAATATCCCTGCCTCAGATTAATCAACCTACAACCCAAAAAAATTTCAACTCCCCCATTGAACTCATTTCAAACTTGTCTTTCATAACCTTCTCAAATTCCTTGCACAGACTATCATTTGTAGAACCGAAAATGATATCGTCCACATAAACTTGCACTAAGAGTAAGTCACCATCCTTCTCTCAAATGAATAGCGTGCAATCAATGACACCTCTTCTGAACCCGTTGTTCAGAAGGTGAGTAGATAGTGTCTCGTACCATGCTCGCGGAGCTTGATGCAATCCATATAAAGCCTTGTCTAGCTTGTAGACTTGGTCACGATGCAATGGATCCTCAAACCCGGGAGGTTGATTGACATACACAGTTTCGTTTATCACACCGTGAAGGAATGCACTCTTGACATCCATTTGATAAACTTTAAATTTCATGAAGGATGCATATGCCAAGAAGATAAGGATTGCTTCAAGATAAACAACCGGTGCAAACACTTCATTATAGTCAAGTCCTTCAATCTGTTTAAATCCTTGAACCACCAGACGTGCTTTGTTTTGCACAACGATCCCGTGATCGTCCCTTTTGCAACGAAGAACCCATCTGGTGCCTATAACTTTCGCACCTTCCGGTTTGTCAACAAGTTGCCAAACACCTAGTTTCTTGAATTGTAGGAGTTCTTCTTGCATTGCATCAACCCATGATTCTTCTCTCAATGTTTCGATGACGGTGCGCGGTTCAACTTGGGAGATGAAGCAAGAATGGGTACAGTAGTTTACATTAGCAAAGTCAAGAATATCAGCAAGACCACCTGAAGACAACTGATTTCTTGTCTTGACCCCATCAAGCGGACTTCCAATAATGTTTTCCTGAGGATGAATACGATTAATTCTTCCAACAGGATGAGCAGGAACCTCAACCTGTGGATCAAGATTGTTCAGATTCATATCCTTAAGAGCAGGTACAATGTTTTCAACATTTGGTTCGGGGGCAACTGGCTGAAATGGGTTATCATCAGTGTCTGAGCTGTCATCATTTATCTGTATTGTGGGAATTGAAGTTGATGAAGGTTGCACAGGTTCATCAGGTGCATTTTGTGTATCATACATCATTTGAACAGCAACATCTTCATTTGAGTACATGGGAGGCATATTGAATGAGTTGAAAAGGTCTGAATAATCAAACATCCAGTCTGGACCTTTCCCAGGTGGGGGCATAGAATGTCTCTGAACGTCCACATGGTACCATTCCTCCACATTCTGAGTTGATCTATTGTAGACCCGTTTATTAGGAGTGTTGTACCCAAGAAAATACCCTTCTTCCACCTTCTCATTTAAATTGCCTTGCTCATGTTTCTTAAGCATAGTGCACGGAGCACCAAACGGTTCAAGATACTTAAGATTTGGTTTTCTGTTGTGAAGCAGCTCAAAGCAAGTTTTTCCATGTCACTTGACTATCAAGACCCGGTTCAGTGTGTAGCAAGCATTTGCAGCAGCTTCATTCCAGAACTGAACTGGAAGGGATGAATCAGCTAGCATCGTCCTAGCAGCCTCTATCAAAGTTCTGTTCCTTCACTCAGCAACACCATTCATTTGCGGGACATATGTAGCACTGAATTGTTGGACTATGCCACGTTCATTGCAGAAGTTCTCCATATTGTGATTCTTGAACTCTGTCCCGTTGTCTGTTCTGAGCATAAGAATCTTGAGTTATAAAGAGATTCAAGTTTGGTCACCAACACTTGAATGCACTCAAACGTTTCTGATTTCTCCTTAAGAAAGAAAACCCAAGAATATCGGGAATACTCATCAGTGATGACTAGACAGTATTGATCTCCAGCTATACTCTTACGGTTGACTAGACCAAATAAATCCATTTGGAGAAGCTCAAGGGGAACATTGATTGAATGAAACTTTTTCAGCTTGTGAGACTACTTGGTCTGCTTCCCTTCTTGCATGAGACACATATATCAGATAACTTGAAATTCTTCAAACTGACACCCTCAACCAAGTTGTTGTGTACCAAATGATTCATCTTGCGTAGACTCAAATGGCCCATCCTCTTATTCCAAAGAATAGAGTCTTTCTCTGTGGCTTTTGACATAAAACATGAAGCTGAGGAGGATGTTGTTGAAGCTGTAGCCATATTGAGTACATACAATCCTGCTTACGGGGTGCCGACATCAAAATCCAATCTTCAGATGCCTTGCTTGAGTATGTAGCAGTTGGAGTCAACAAAAAGAACTTTGTACTGCTTGTCACAAATCTGTGATACTGAAAGAAGATTGTTCTCCAACTGCTTGACATATCTGACTTTATCAAAGGAAACTTGGCCGTTTGAAAGAATACCCTCTCCCGTAATGAACCCGCCTTTGTCACCGGAAAAAGCTACATATCCACCTCGAATAGAATTGACATTGGTGAGCAGCTAAATATCTCCAGTCATGTGCCTTGAAGCCCCACTATCAACGATCCAAGAGCTGTTAAGAGCAGCTGTTGGGGCAACCTGCACAAACATACAGAATTAGTTCAATTTGGGAACACAAGCCTTTACAGTCTTGGGTTGACCCAATGAGTCTCGGATCCAAAAATCAATCCATTTACCATCAAGGGTTGCTTTGTCTGGAGTGTTTAAAACTGAAGTCTCAGAAGACTTGACTTTCCAAATAATGTTTTTACTGAAAGAATTTTTCAAGTAAACGGATGATGGTTTTGATTGATTGACATTAACAACCTTGGGAACATCCAAGTTCACCACTTTCCTTTTACCCTTATCCAAAGGTTTAACCAGATTGGGTTGTTTGGGCTTTGCTTGAGATGATTTAAAATCAGATTTGACTGGTTTGTTAAAATTCTGATTTAGTTTTCTGGGTGGTGCAACCTTAGGTCTGATCAACTGAGGACAAAATCTGACAACATGTCCAGGTGCACCACACTCAAAGCAAACTCTTTTGTCTTTGAAAGAAAATTGTTTGGCTTTAGACTGAGAACTTTTAGTTTGAAAACATTTTTCTTAGTCTTGTCTTGAACAAAACCCAAACCCCTTGTGCCATTAAAAACAGTTTTAGCAGATTCCTTGGTCTCACTTGCTTCACCATCTTGTGAAGACTTAACAAAACAAATGGCTTTGGATAACTTTGAAGCCATGTTTGCCTTGGGTAAGATTGGGTCAGCCTTCTTGGCAACAGATGTCTGATTCTTGACATAAGACACTTGAGGAGTAACATCAGACTCATCCTTTGAATCAGACACCCAATCTTCAACCACGCCCTCCACAAAAGATTCGTCAGACATAGAGGAACCTTCATAAGATATTATCCCAATAAGATCAATAACTAATGGAGTTTTCACCTGAAAGTCTTTAACCTCTTTGTCATTCTGGGAATTGACAAAGTTGTTCAAGACTGGTGGGGGACAGTGATTGTATCTTGTTTCTTTACCCTTCCCATCCTGATCAGTCCCATTACTGATCATGTGCTCAATAATGTATGATGAGCTCTCATAGCTCTTGAGCTTCTGGCTTAATGTCTCATAGTCACACTCGACTATGGCAAGTTTCTTCTTAGTCTCGTTTATGGTGTTGAGATAAGAAGTAACGGCATCCTCCTTGTTGAGCACAGCGATCTCAGCCTCACGCAACTGTATATTTAGCAAGTTAATTTTATCTTGTAAATCTTTTTCATTAGATTTTAAAATTCTGTTTGCCTCAATCATTTGGTTGAGATCGCTGATCAAATCAGCATTGTGCTTCTGATAAGCCAAGACCTTACTGTCAATATCAATACAGTTAAAGCATCTAGAATGAGAAGAAGAACATTCATCAAATACCTGATCTGACTGTGAAGTAGCAGATGTGTTCACCATCAAAGCAAACATGGGTAGCAGGTTCTTCAAGATCAGCATCATAATCTGCTTGAGTGTCTGAGTCTGAAGTACTTTCTGACTCTGAACCAGATGATTCCTATAGACTGATCTTTGCTTCATCAGAAGTGCTTTCTTCACTTGATTCATCAGTATTCTGAATTTCAGCAACACATGCTTTATCCTATCCTAGATTGAATCTGAAATCCCAATTCTCACCTTCATCATTTTGTACCATCAAAGCTTTGCTTGAATTTGAAGAGCTTGCATGAGCAGAAGTATCAATGGGTACAAGTCTTCTCTCTGGATTTGATGCAGAAGATCTCTGATTCTGAAAAGGATTCTTGTTGCCTGTCTTCTTTGGTTGTTTGCACTGTCTTGCAAAGTGTCCCTTCTCTCCACATTGTAGCAAGTGACAGATGCCATATCAAAACCAAATTTCGAATCCTTATTCAGGTTGATGTCTTTTCCAGTCCTTCTCACAAAATCCTTAGCTCTTCTTACAGCACTAGCTAGAGTCCACATGATGTCTATTCTCTCCGATGTCATCTGGATCTATCTGAGAATAATCATCATTTGTCAAGTAAGGATTGCCAATCTGTCCGGCTAACAATCCATCATAAGAGCTAACAAGAGTAGACAGAAGCCCATATGCTCTTTTGCAACCTCTACAATCACTTTATCAAAGTTGTATGTCTTCAGAGACTGGTGACTGGATGACTGCTTTCTTTCTGAGAGGTTGAAGATGAAGATGATTGACTGAAATGAATCTGGTTAGGAGCAGCAGCTTCTTTGGTTGAGAAACAAAGGTTGTCTTCAGTGGAGCATGTGAAGAAGCTCTCTCTATAGTAGGAGTAGAATAGTACAATGAAGGGTCCTGAACTTGAGCAACTCTTTTGCCTTCCACTTGTTTTCAATTTCCTGCTCTTTCAGCTTCTGGATAAAATCATTTATGTCCATACTTTCCATCATCTCATTTTGCTTCAAGACCATGAGAAATGACTGCCATTTGGAGGAGGTAAAGCATCTGCCAAGCACTGAATCTTTTTTGAGTTGTTGTCTTGACCTGATGATTAAATAGCTCACTTAGAAGATGGTAGAATCTTGCAATCAAATCATCTAGGGACTCTTTCCCACATACATGAAACTGTTAAACTCCTTCCTTAAAGCTTTAGACTTGATGTTCTTCAACACATCATTTCCCTCGTATCTCTGCTGTAATGCATCCCACAGAAACTTAGAAGATGTAAACTGTCTGAACTGATGAAAGATATCAGTTGCAATGGACTGGGACAAAATAGCATAAGCTTTCTTCACATAATCATATAATTTCCTCTGTGTTTCAATCATCCGTGTGACTAACATTGGAGTTCCATCTTCGTTAAGAGGTCTCAGATAACCACCCTCTATCATCATCCATAAGTTTGTATCAACTCCATTGATATGAATCTCAAATCTGTATTTCCAGTGAGGGTGATCATCTAATGAAAGCAGCTTAGGAGCTTTATTAGAGTTCCCTGTCTCAGTCTCAGTGAGTAACAGTGTCTGAATCCGATGATTCTGGTTCGCCATCAAAGCTAAGTCCTCCATAATGTCAAGAACAAAAGTGTCCAACACTTAGAAAAATCTAAAAACTGATGGCCGAATGACAACACTTAAGCCAAATGTCGGGGACCGAAAGAAAGAACTGGAACTTGGCGAATAAACTTGATCATCGAATGAATGAGGGCAGACTAACTTCAAATTCGAATGACTTGACCACCGAATGACAATAGAGCCAAACGAATGAAGCTGACGAATGAGTAGGCGACCGACTGAGCAGAAGACCGAAAGAGTAGACCGAAGAGAGCTATTCGGCGAATGAAGCTTATTCGGCCGAATGAGGGATATTCTGACGACCTATTCGGATGAAAGGCTCATTCGGACCATCTGGGGTTTTCAGCTGCAAAAATCGCAATAACTTTCGATCTAGAGAGAATCTAATCACCAAATTTGGTACAGAACATCAAGACATCATTACCAAGCAATTGGAATGATCTATTTGACAAAAAATCTACAAAAACCCTTGGATTTGC
>SZYD01001531.1:0-41632 GCA_009363875.1 Mikania micrantha | reverse complement strand
TTTAATTTGTAATGATTCACATTACATTTAACAATTTATTATAATACAGGACATAGATATGCTAACCTCATACATTCGGCACATGATCGGGTCTTCGAAATCAAACGTTATGTTTTCATATCAAGAGCACAAGAGTTTGAGATCAAGTGTTCATGACGCACTTGATTCACTCAAACCATTGCTCTGATACCAACTCTGTAACACCCAAAATTTACACACGATTACACGTGTCCCATTTTAGGTCCCAAATTAAACTTTATTGTAAAATTATGTTCGGAAGCATGAAATTGACATTTCATAAGTTAAACACACTAATTTCAATCATTTACATTTATGATTAATAAAAACTAGTGTGTTTAAGTTTAATACCACCATAGACTTTACATAACGTTTGGTTCTGCTTCACAACATGCCCGATCTGATCGCCTGATGCATATCTATCTTTGACCTGTAACATCACATATAAGGTCACAATTAGTTCATATGAACTAAGTAAGTAACCCCTCCCAAAATTCCCAAAAACTTATTTAAAACCATCCACATACATATCATATGGATGTTAATCATGTTTAGATAATAATATATCATATTCAAACATCAACTTGCACCCAACACATATGGTGCATTTATTTCCCTTAGTGGGACATTTTCATAATATGAATATATTTCTAATTCAACTCTACCCCCAACTCTCTACCACCAGTGGCTAAATTTAAAACACCAAAATATATATATTTTATTGGCTTAACCAATTACCCACACATCTGTGGTTTCAATAATTTAATTTCCGGATTAACCGGTTATCCACACATTTGTGGTATCATATATATATATTAAGTCTTAAGATGTTCACCCACCGGTCCTTCCATCTAAGACAATTTGCTAGCACCTCTAGTTATCCACCAATATGGAGTCAAATATATCAAGTCTAAGATGTTCACCCACCGGTACTTCCATCTAGACAATTGCCAGCACCTCTGGCTATCCACCAATGTGGAGTCAAATATATCAAGTCTAAGATGTTCACCCACCGGTACTTCCATCTAGACAATTGCCAGCACCTCTGGCTATCCACCAATGTGGAGTCATAACAACAAAATGTAAAATACATTTTTCACAATAAGCATTCAACTGAGTCAATTCTATCCGAATTGGCTCTCACAATGTAATAATATCATATTACGAATCATCAACTATTAATCACAATAGTTTAACCAATATAATACTATGGTGTTCACATTCCTGTGCTTCCACCATAGCTATTTGTCAGCACCTCTGACTATTCACACATTTGTGATATCATACTCAAACACCGGCTCATCCGGCTATTCTTATGCAATCTATGTTGCATAATCAATTCAATCGTGACATAAACACATTGGAACTTAACATATATACATTAGAGTCTATTAACTCAATTAGTTTCAATCTAGTTATGCCCATTTATTCAAATCAACCAATATATATACATCACAATCAAGTAGACTCTTTCTACTACTTATATGTAATGTTACAGTAAGTTGGGTAACTTACCTGGTTCAAGCGGTTGTTTTCACTTCCTACAACCTCTTTTCCACTTCTGTGAATTGTCACTTGCCTTTCACCACCAACACCTAGTTGCATATTCACACATATACAACTATATTCAATACATATAACACATACAATCAAGTTTAACGCACTTGACTGGTTTGACTTTCTCAAAGTCAATTTATCACAAAATTGACTGTCTTACTATATTTAGCAAGTTTTAGTCAATTATTGCAATCAATCATATCCCATGCCTCCCTTAGGCATTTCATCAAATAATTGATGTTCAATTATATTAGTTATGATCTTTAGTCGTTCGCTCTATATTCAAAATTCATTTATGATCATAACTGTTAATAATCTTTAACATCAATTCATCAAAATCATCATTTAACCCATGGATCATAATCCATGTTTCATTTTAAAACCACAATTTCCATTTATCCATCTACTAGTTTCACACTATGATATGGGTTTCATAACAACCGGACATTATCACGGCTTCAAAACGAAGATTTCACCATCAAAATATCAAGTTCTTCGTTTCTAACCACCCCTAGTTATCAACTAGGCAATAATCAATACTCATATTCATAGTAATACATTAAAACTAAATTTAATCCACACAATATTAAACTAGTAGGAGAGATCGAATCGTTACCCCTTTGAACGAAGTTCTCGGATGAAAACGACGATCAGGATTTGTAGAGTCGAATCCTAGCTCGATCCGGACGTTCTGGCACCTTCAAAACACTCATCTAGCCCCAAAAAGTTGCTCTGTTCGTCCCTGGGTGTTTGAGGTCGAGAGGATAAAATTTTAAAATTTCTGAAGCAATCTGATAAAAATATCGATCTGCCAAACCGCCACACTCGCAATATCGCGAAGCGAGGGTAAAATAATGCTTCGCGTACCGCGAGAATCGGAGAAATCGATAAGTTCGGGACTTCGCGTACCGCGAAGAAGAGAAATCAGAACATCAGATAAGTTGGGTGCTTCGCGTACCGCGAAGGAACCTCAGAACCACCTTCGCGTACCGCGACGAGTCCCAAAACATAATATCTTTGTGATTTTCTTCGTTTCGCGATTACGGACAACCCGTAACTCCGTTTCGCGTACGGTTTCTCCCACGTTCATGATTTCTCACATAATATCACCTATAATAATTACAATCATCAAATCAACATGGATTTCTAGAACGATCACATGTGCTCTTGCCATTGATGAAGTAATTCGCACATATTTTCAAATTTCAACAATCACAATCGTTCAATTGACGATTATTTCAAATACGTTTCATTATTGAAAACCGGTTGTTACAGTTCACTTCTTTCCCCCCCATTTGCTGAGCATATCCTATTCGGCCAAGGAAACCACGAATGAACTAGCATCTATATTCAGACTAGCCTATCTCAATTCTTTGGCTCAATAGTGATTCGAACGAATAGTAGGCTCAGTGATGCAGCTCCCACTCACTGTTAAGGCCCAGAATCTGTGATTGGGCCCATATCACTGGTTCGACCCATGTGCCACATTCATGCCAAACTGAACTGATTAGGCCCAATGGAATTAGTTGGCCCATGGTGGCTAAAACAGCCCACTACTTAGGCCCACTGTTAGTTCAGGCCCAAAACCAATTAGCCCAACAGCTGGCCCAAGACACCAACTCCATATCAACCTACGGCCATGATGCTTGTGTGTAGCTCAACAGTTGGCCCATGTATACATACGGCCCAAATGACTTGATCAGGCCCAACTTCATCACTTAGCTACCAGTCGGCCCACTTGTTATGGCCCACATTACTCGCTTTAGCCCAGTCAAGCCCATGACTACACTGTTTCGGCCCACAAATTCATTTGATGGCTTGAGTATTCGGCCCAATTAAAAATGTAATATAAACAACCACTTATTATTAACAATTGCATGAGAATAACATGCAAGTGGTGATTAACTTTAAACCATAAAACTTAGCCATTTTTATGGTCTGAAATGATTACAAAAGCTAGTAATCATATATGTTATCACAAATATGGATAATTGGGTTTAAAGTGTTAAGACAAATTAAAACAATGACGATGCATAACTAGGTGGCAAGAGATTACTAACCTTTAATCTAAAATCTATGTTTTAAACTTAGAACCTTTAAGGCAAACAAATAAGGGCCGAAGGACTACCGAGACCTACAAGTGTTAGCCAATTTTATGGCTAACATATACAATCGCTCAACTTCATAAAACTTATACTAATAAGTTACATCAAACGTGAAATCAATACAGGATCATGAACACAACAAGTACAAACAAGAGAGCGTATACCCTCGTTTAGGCTAAGTCAACTACAACCGCTATAAGGTGAGTTCATATGCCCTTTTTTTTTAATCTTATCTGATTTTAAACTCTCGGGGCTGAGAAACATGCTTAACTTTTAATTATTTAAAAGTTTTATGTTTATCATATTGCTTACACTTTGATTAGATAATATTAATTGAATTAATATTATTTATCATTGTATGCATGCGTGCTTGATCATGATATGACAGAGATAACTCAGATGAATATGATAATATAATTTCATAACTCATCGACATAATAGAATAAACTAGCTGTAAGATTATATCATACAACACATAGTTATTCTTACATGGATAAACATTGAGATGAACATAGATGAACATGATGACAAGGAACAAAACACATGAATGATGTGAAGATGACACATCTTTATAACATCATTCAGCACTAGAGTTAACTAAGTGTAGTAAGTCAAGTGCTTACAACACTTAGCTTACAACTCGAAACATATAACAAGATGACATGGAATGACTATCAACTACCACCTGAGCCGATTAAGTGAAGTAAAGTTATCTCTTACAACAGCTTAGGGGCAACATGGTGACCCTATGGAATGACAAGGAATGATAATCATGATAATGCAACTTCATGATAACAACATCATTCACCACTAATACTAACGATGTGTGATAAGACTAGTTCTTATCATACATGGTCAAACACGAAAACATTTATCACTGAGAGCAGATGACTTATGAGACTACTACTTGTGACATCAATGGTGACATCAGGAAACCCTAATTCCAAGATGTCATTCCACATACAGGCTAACATTATATTATAAGACTTGATCTTATAACGCCATGCTTGTACTGTAGTGAAACCTATGACACTATACCGGTAATACCTATAAACAAAAAGGTGACAGTGTTAGGGTTAGATTAGATCCGATTTGTGTGAGACCATGAACTTGTGACTATGTAATTAAGAGGTGATATCTATATGAATTTATGCAATATGATTCTATATGTGCCTATGTGATGTGACTATATGAGCCTATGTGATGCGACTATATGAGACTATATGAGACTATATGAGACTATATGAGACTAATGAGACTATATGAGACTATATGAGACTAATGAGACTATATGAGACTAATGAGACTATATGAGACTATATGAGACCTATGAGACTATGTGATGAGACTATGTGATGAGACTATGTGATGAGACTATATGAGGCTAGGGAATGAGACTACGTGATGAGACCATATGAGACTAAATCAGACTATATGAGACTATGTGATGAGACTATGTGAGACTATATGAGACTAGGGAATGAGACTATATGAGACTACGCGATGAGACTAGGTGAAATCACGTGGAACAAATGGGAAATGGATATCTCTAGTTGTACCGCAAGTGGTGTGAAACTTGATTGAGTATGTGGTGGGATAGCGTCTGGGCTCGACCCTTTCGTGATTGCCTATATATAAGCATGCTTGATTAGGTGATACTCTACTTGTACGTATAACTAGGGAAAGGCCATTGGGTGGAATAGGTGAATCAATCATTACAAGTAATCAGTATTACATTGTGACTGTGTACATGAACATTTCAAGGTTTTCAATTTACTTACTTATGAACTCACCAACCTAGTGTTGACTTTATTTAAATGCATGTTTTCTCAGGTGACGGACATGTCTAGTTAACAAGCATCAGTGTTTAAGCCAGCGGACTTTTAGAAGACCTAGCTTACTTTTGGATGCATACATCTTGATGACATTGTGAATCTATTTTGCATATCTTGTACAGTTACAAGATAGAAACTACACGATTCTTTTGGATTAGATTTACTTAGTTAAATTATGAACACATACTGTGTAATTTAACTTTGTAATTCTATGTTATATGTCATGATTAGCATTTCTTATTATACATCATGTGCCATGTAAACAATCTGATCATCTCGATTATCATTCAAGATATCGCGCCCCGTGAACCTTCCGCCCGACGGGAAAACCCGATCCGTTCCCGCCGGCCCGGGGTGTGACATACATAAATTTTTTTGATAATTTTTATTTAAAATTAAAAAAGAAAAGTAAAAAAGAAAAAAAAATATAAAAAATAATTAAAAAAATAGCAATTTACATAAAACATCATTACAATATACATATGTTTACATATTTCATCTATAATAGTAAAATATACATTTTAAAAAATTTAACTGAAATTTAACTTTGACTAGTAAATCACATAAAACGTGAAAATAATAAATGTCATGAATAAATGATGCTTTGTGTAATTTCATTTATGATTGTTAACCTTTATTGTTAACTAGTAAATGTGCCCGCGCATTGCGCGGGTTAGGTTGCTATTAATTAATCATAGATGCAAACAGATCGTTCGTTACTTCAGTTACTTTTAAATTACGATCTATATTTAGTGACCTCTGAGGCATGTCAGTAGCGTCTTTTGGCAACATTGTGAATGATACGAAAAAGATAGTCTTTGCTTGTTCAAGACATGTTCTTGCTACTGGTTCTACATTATGAGAGCACATTGATTCATTACAATTTGTATGTTTTTACCCAGTGGGTTCCCCTGTTATGTTTTCTTGCTTGTAAGCTTTGTTCCCTGCTATAGACCCATCTTTTTCATGTTGACGTGCAATCTGTTTTGGTAATATTTTTGGATTCTTGTTGTTTTGTATGGTAACCACCTTTCAGCAGCTGCTTTATAGAATCTGAGTTAGTGCCTCATTAAAATAAACAACGTTTACGTTTGCAGTTTCGTTAGGAGTTGTTGTGACCAGATAATACATGTAGGTTGATAGAATATCATGCATGTAATAATGTGTTATTGTATTGATATGATATGTACTCAAAGATGTCAAATACATGTATGTAATTTCACATAAATAATTATGAACATCAGTTTTATTAGCCATATACCTAAAACACATTTGTCATCAGTTTTCTCGGATTCAATCAAAGTATAAAAGGAATTGTATTTAAAATCTCAAACTCGGTATACATTTAAGCCACCTATTGATTTTAGAGAACATCAATTTATCCTTGAAATATTTAGTTTTGAAATCATCATTTAAGCAAAACTTTGATCACACCAACCTCTTTTTTTTGTACAAATGTAGCATATAAGAATCCCAAAAAAAATGAAACAAAGTAATTGTAATTTATATATTTTTAATTGGTAACCATAAAATATATAGCACTTTCTATAATATAGTAGCATCTACATTAGCCATTGTTTACATAAATGTAACTAAGAAGATACCTAAGAGATGAAGAAAGGGTGCCAGGTAAGAAAAAAATCTCTAGCAGATTAGTGGTAACATCATAGGCTAATTAATGGGTCAAAACCATTGTTTGCATATGAGTTGTAGCATTTCTGGTGGTAACATCTAGCAGAATCTCTAGCCATAGTTTGCATATGAGTGGTAGCATCATTGGGGGTGCCAAGTAAAAAAAACATAATTTCAAGCACATTAGAGGTAGCATTATAAAGGGTGTCAAGTGAAAAACATGATTGCTCAAAATGGGTCATGTCTGGTCAAAATACCTAAGTGTGTTGACAGCAATGGTGCAGGAGAATGTTGGGACTACTTGTATTGGTGAAGTGTGTGATTCTTTGGTTCAAATTTGAGGAGAAAACATGCCCTAACGAACCGTTAAATATTTTGAAAGAAATTTTTATAATCATTTTTGTTCTATGCATAAGCATATGAATGTATACATACATCAAAATATTATTACCAGAATGTCGTTGATGTTTTTGCCCTTTAGTACTATGAGAGTGATGGCCACGTCCTTCATTTGTTGCTGTGATGGTTCACCTAGGTTTTGAACCTGTTTCAGAAAGGGGAAGTAGGCACCAAAAATTGAAAGATATTCAATAAATGTAGGAATTTGTAAGTTCTGTTGATTAATAAAGGTGTTATTCGAAAATATTTCTGTATTAGATTTATCATATCAATTAAATAAGTACGAGTCTTTTTTGTAAAATTTTGATTACAGATTTTGTTGTTGTGACTTTGCAAACGATTTGTTTGATTTTGTATTAATTAGTATACATTTCTATGTATGGTTGAAGGTCAAGGATGGGTAGATTGATAGTAGCAGTAAAAAAGGGAAAAAATAAGACAAAGAAGACCTAAACCTGGGTGAGTTGTAAGGAAGTCAAAGACTTTAACCACCAAGCTAGCAACAATTCAGTCTTTGTTTAATTGCCAACTTCAATAGCATGTATCTTAACCAAAAAAAATAAGAACATAAATAAAAACAACCACAAACAATGCTACATTGGTATAATTTATATAGTTTAAATCATGTAAAAAAGAGAGAGATAGAAGCTGCAAGTACTGCAAGATCACACTATCAACATATAATCCTTATTGTACCAACATGAAAAAGACTATAATTTATGTAGTTTAAATAAAGTAAAAAAGAGAAACACATTTAGGTTTCTTCCAGCAAAGTTGAATACTCAAAAGATTTAACCTTTTTACATATTAGATTCTACAAGTAAAGCTCATATCAACACAAACAAAAGCATGAATTGCAAAAATCAATGGGAGACATAATTCCTCAGGTATTCTAATCAAACCAAGATAGATCGTGAATCCAGAACAAAGAATGAATCATAATAAGATTTAGGTTTTACCTTGAGGCAAAAATGCTAGTGCCGTTCGAAAATTTTAGGATCACATAGAGAAGCCAACCACAATGGATGTTCAAAAGAACCCATGTAGTCCTGAATCGGAAAATCAACACAAACAAATAGGAGGTTTATAGATCGTGAAGAAGAACAAAGATTGAATTATAATATTATTACCTCAGCAACGCCTGCAGATTTGAAGATCAGAGAGAGAAGGAAGTCACGATGAATGTTCGGAAGAATCTCCAAAACCCTAAATCAAAACAGTGGAACTTCTGTAGCATGAAAGACGAAGGATTCATCTTTAGAAACCCAAACAGATAGGCGGGAAGAAGAAGACTTGGGGGAGACAAGTGGAAGCAAGAAGGAAGATTAGGGTCAAGAAACAGGGAAGAAAGAAGGGCTGGAGTCCGTGGTATGGGTGAAAGATGTAAAAAAGAAAGAAGAAAAAGGAGATGGTGACATATGAAAACCACCGACGTTGGTTTTTATTACTATAGGTAATGCATTTTATATTTTAAATTTGATATATCTGCATTTTAACTTTTTTTTTCTTGTACACAAATATGACGAATAAATTAAGTTGTTGTATATATTAATTTAAATATATATTTTTTCAATTTAAATCATATTGTTATATAGAGGTGCGTAAATTGAGTTTTTTTTTGAACCGGTTCCGGTCAACAAAGTCTACCCGGTCAACAAAGTCTACCCGGTTTTGGTGCAGGTTTGGGGTTTTGACCGGTTCCAACCGGTTTTTAGCCAGTTTCGATTCGGGTGTTGGCCGGGTACAGGTAAACCATTTCCGGTTTCGGTTACGGTTCTAATTTGTCTAAAAAACCGGACTCATTTGTACTCGGGTATGACCGGTTCCGGTTCGTGTTTTCAGTTCCGATTCCGGTTTTTTTGCCCTTCTATATTGTTATATATTAATTTACCAGTTGTTCCTGTTGGTCGACCAGGTATTCAGGTCAGGTGGTGTTTGTTTTTCTGGAAAAGAGCTTCTAAACCTCTTTTAACCTCTTTTGTCTGCGCCTCGCAGACCAAGGACAGATGAAGGGTGTTTGTTTTTTTGCAGACGTTTCATTAAAAAAGTCTGCGAAACTTTTTTTTCTTGCAGACATAGTTTAACCTCTTTTTAAACCTCTTCTCACTTCCCAAACCTCTTCTAGATTTCATACCACGCATCACCATATCCCATCGGCGAGAATACAATT
The DNA here is from genome assembly GCA_009363875.1 of Mikania micrantha. Classification (NCBI taxonomy): domain Eukaryota; kingdom Viridiplantae; phylum Streptophyta; class Magnoliopsida; order Asterales; family Asteraceae; genus Mikania; species Mikania micrantha. Next base: position 31,916 of record SZYD01001531.1, on the reverse strand, counting down.
CTGATTTATATACTCCACCGGCGGAATTGGTGAGTCCGGTAGAAGGATTGTACTTTCCACCACCACAACCACCGGCTAATCCGGTGAAACAGAGGATGAAGAGAATGTATCGTAATGTTGCATTAGACGAAGGAGAAAGAAACAGCGGCTCCGGGAAGAGCAAATTATCATCGCCGGAAACTGAGTCATCGGAACAAAAGGGCGGGAAAGATGAACGGAAAAGATGTAACAGCGGCTCCGTTGAAGCAAATTCCACCGCCGCCGCCATTACCGCCGTTCAAGATGCCGGATTGGAAATTCGCGGTGGAAGGTGACTTCGTTAGGTTGCAAAGTACGCTTAGCACCTCCCACCGATCGGTGATTGTGACAGTGGTTCATTTGATTGGTGATGGTGAAGATTAGGGTTTTTTTTTTTTGTCTGCCCCTTAGGACAGGGGAAGGAAGTGGGAAAGAGTTTTGAAAAGGTTAAAAAACAAAACTCTTTTTCCCTCTTCTTGCATAGGTTTGGTCCATCTCTTCTGCAAAAGAGGTTTGCAGACGTAGTCCGCAGACTGAAGAGGTTAAACCTCTAAAAAAACAAACACCACCTAAATGCCTAAATCCTAATTTGCTAATTTATGCATAGTTGCATACAAAGCATACCACTTATACTGAGTTATACACAGTAGTTAAAAAAACAAAAAAAACAAAAACAAAAACAAAAACAAAATCAAAAATCATAAAAAGTTTTGGAACCGGAACCAAGGATTTACCTTGAAACCATATGTAGTTTTAACCTGGTATAAAGTAAAAACAAGTCGTGCTCGATTGTAACCGTTAAATCCTTAGATCGGCTGCCGCGACAACACCTCGTCAGCACAAAACTTAAAAAAAAAAAATTCATCTAGAAACCCTTATGCCGACGACAACTCGTCGCCATAGGTAAAACCCATGCTCCCAAAGTTCTGAGCGCGAAAAAATCCCAGAATTCCCGTGTATGTCAAAACCTATCCTGACGACACCTTGTCGGGGGGTATTTTTATTTATTGATTATATTATCGATTTTCTGTATACTAAAATAAATCAAAAAAAATATTTTCCATCTCGGCCGACGATATGTCGTCGGCATAGCTAGTTTTCGTTTTTTTTATTTAACACAACCACTTAACCAAACGGCGTCGTTTTGACCCAGTTAAGATAAGATGTGTTGATCACTAAGGTTTTTTTTTTTTTTTTTTTCCTTTCGTAGAGCGAAAACTTTTCCATAGTTATGCGTGACAAGAATCACCTCTTCTCACGTACATCTTTTTTGATATCAAATTCTTTGGTTGTCGAACCTGAATTGAAGCTCAACCAGAATTGAAGTCCAATAGCCCATCATCTCCACTTGCATCCAAATTCCAAAGTCAATCGGTTCCATAATCAAATCTTTGAAATCTCAAGTAACCAAGTTTATTATGTGGGTAAAGATTTTAACCGTGACTATTACATTGTTCAAAAATAGATGATAAATTTACTAATTAAGATATACATGATTCTAAGGTCTTGTTTGAGATTTCATCTAAAAATGACTTGTTGACTTATTGTCTTTTGAAAAAACCAATAAGTCAATAAGTTATTTGTCAAACCTAAAAGGACTTTTGAAAATTACTTTTTGTAAAAGGGTGATAAGTTGTTTTTCAAAAGCTAATAATTAGCTTTTCAAAATATCATATGACTTATTGATTTAAAATTACAAATCTACCCCACTATTTACCCTTTAACCAATAACATTAAATAGTGTCAATAAAAAAGATGTTCATTTTAGTCATTTTAAAAAAGCAAATCCAAACAAATTTTTAAAACTTCATTGCAAAAAGTCATTTTCAACTTAAATAAGCAATCCCAAACAAGACCTAAATTGGTAATATATATAACTAAAAATATGTAAGAAACAAACAGACGTAGTATTTGGTGTTTACATAAATGTGGCTGAGCACCAAAAAAAGCATGCAAGATTGCGGTGGCTTGATTGTTCATGTCTCACACATTGCAACGTAAATATGACCTAGTCAGGTTTTTTTTGTGATTTTTTTCAGGTAAAAAATGATCAGATTCATGATTATTCAAAATATTTTTCAACCCTAAATCCTTAACATGCCTCTAAAACATCGAACTCAATATCTGGAACATTGAATCCAACCACTAAACATCGAAATTAATACATAAACTTTGAACTCAACTTCGATCTTTCTTCGTTGTTCGAGTCTTCGATCTTCTTTTTTTTGTTTCAGTGTTTAAGTTTAAAATTTGAAGTACTTGACTTAATATATTTAAGTTTAATTTTTAAATTACTTAAATTATTATATTGAAGTATTGATATTGATGTATATATAATATATATTTGTAAAACATACGTAAGGTTGTGCTCAGATGTACGTACGTATATTTACGTGGATTTGCAAAAAAAAAATTTTAAAAATATAGACTCGGCTATTTTTTTTATTTTTATATAGAAATGTGTCAAATGATGTTACAAACCTGTAATGAAATAAAAAACGTTTTTTTACATGATTTTTATATGACTTTTATGATTTTCACGCTAAGTAGATGTTTTCAAATGATATTTCTCCTATATATATATATATATATATATATATATATATATATATATATATATATTTACTTGGTTAAAATCTGTGTATTACACATGTTAAATAAATGAATTTTAATATTATTTATTAAATAATATAATATATATTTTTCAAATATGTTTTGCAGAAGAAAGATGGGAGAAAAATCAAAATTTAATAAAATGTTACACACAAATATTTAATAGGAGAAAGAGACATGAAAAATAATTTTTAGATGTTTTAAAAACTTGATTTGTATCCCATTAAAACTTTTATTATAGTATAGATATAGATTATTATGAGTTATTTTATACACACACACTTAGTTTTTTATTTTTATTATTATTTGACATATAATTAAGCACAAGTATAAACATACATATGAACAATGTGATGCTTATTGAGAAACATGTAATAACATTAAATTAAAATAGAAGAACATAAAACAAAAAACAAAAGAAGAACAAGATATAATATTTCTAATTACATTATACATCCGTAACAAATAAAATACATATGAAACAAGTGTTACATCAAGTGAGAACTAAACATTCAAATCCCAGAATAGTTGTAAGATATTATTAGTTATTACACAATACACACTGTAATTGATCAACAACCAACACTTGAAAGACGAGAAAAGTCACATTGTTCTAATCATCACCAGTTAAAGCTCATGGATTCAAGATGAAGATTATTAACTTCTTTTGATGAACATATCTTAGCGACTGCATGCCTCATTTTTCTTGGCCCACAAACTAAAACGCCCACATCTGCTCTTTTCTTGCTGTTCTCCGTTAGTATCTCTGCAATCATGAAAACATTGATAAACGTATACATTTTCAATTATACAAATATTAATTAGTCCATAAGCTAGGGATTTGGAAAGTTACTCTTTAGATCAGGCTTATGCCCGAAATGGACCTCAGTAGTTTCAGCAACAGACATACGAGCATCGCTTTCAGTTTCTCCTGTTTCACAAAGTTCCAAATTTTGTACTTTCTTCACTTGTTGTTTATCATTCTCCTTCTTTCGCCACAAAAACACGACACTGGTAGCCAAGAAAACACTAGCACATACAAAAAACATGTCCCATAGAGTTTTGAAAGTGTAATTATAGGCAGAAGGTCCTCCAGTCAACTCTTTAGGGTAGATGTGGTATCTGATGAGAATACCCAAGAAAGTAAGAAACATGATGAACGATGAGCAGATAATAACACATAACCATAGCCAATTGTTGGGTCCAAGTGGTGCTGAAATGGGCATGTCATATGGCTCGGGATTGAACCATATGGTTCGAAGAGAGGTATTGGTGTTTTCAAGTGGTTGTTGTTGTTCGGTTTCTCTAGTTATGTAGGCTTTTATTTGTAGATTTATTTGAGAAAAATTTGAAGTGGTGCTAGTGTTTGATGTTAACGGAAGCAAGAGTTGGAGCATTGAGAGATCTGTCGAGTGTTTGAAGGCGCAAATGAGCAGAATATTTGCTGGCATCTTGCGATCATCATCATCGACGAGTTGTTGATGACGTTGGAACGTGAGCTCGCGGATTATGGAGATGAAAGGGGTGATGCCACTGCCTCCACTTATCATTACCAGATTCTCATAGCTACACAGGAAAATATAGAATTGTTGAGAATTGGCACTCTCTCTATCTTTATATAATTTCATAAGCTTAATTAAGTATGCATCAATTATTAATTAATTAATTATATAAATATATAAACCAAGATCTCGCGAGTAGTTAACCTTAGAAAATGTGGAGAAATAGGCCCATAAGGCCCTTCAACAGAGACCTGCAGACGACTATCAGTCTGCGAACCGCCAGAAAGCTCTTTGTAAAGCTTGTGGGACCAGGTTCCCTGACACTTGATTACAATGCTTAGGATGTCAGGTTCAATATTAGCATTGGAGGTCACCGTAAAAGGATGCCACTGCAACCTAGAGATTGATGGCACATTCACGAACAAAATGCTTGTTGGATTGTAGTCCAACCCTGCAGCAACAGATTGAATTTAAATTAATTAATTTGTAACATATATATAATTATTATTCATGAATATAATTAGTTAATTAAATAATTGATATAAAGAAAATCTTAATTACGTACCGGGGATCTTGGAGAAGTTAAGCTCAATGGCATTGCAAGCCAAGAGACGAGCAGCGATAAGCCTAACTCTGGTTTGGGATTGTAAGTATCTCAAGTATCTATCGATCAAAAAGAGGAAGATCCCGGGAAGAATCAAGCAGAAGTAGGCCACTCCAACATGAATGATGTAAAAGAAGACGTATAGAATGTAGCTTTGGTGGACGAAGAAGAATATCTCAAACATCTTCTGCCTCACTCTACGAACGCTTGTAACCCACATAACTACTGCCAATATGAATGCAATTTCTCCGGCTACGTTGGAAACATATGTTTGGCTCCATTGTTTCATCTGTATTATCACAAATTAATTGCATTTATTTATTATATATGATTTAGAAACGTAGAAACGTAAATATAATTTCATTTTTGTTTGAACCATCAAGTTGCCAATTACTATAACCACCATGTGAGAATTTTTTTATGAACACATAGAGCTTGATTTTTTTTTCTTTAATTTCACTTGCATATTGAAAACCATATAGAATAAAGATAAGATTTGCATTAATCCAATCATCTGTTGATCTTACAGATTATAATAGAACTGTTGATGTGTAATTCAAATTCTTCTTAAAGTCTTCAGTTTATCTGCTGGTTCAAGTCCTTTACCATTAATGAATAAAGCCGTTGGTTAATCTGTTGAGTTATCCGAGTCTTTTGGTTTTTCCTTAGTCGTTATCTTTTTGATTATAAATAGTAGAGTTTATTTCTTGGTTTGTATGTACTCTGATTTCTGAAAGTGAATAAGAAAGCATTTGCATTCCATATTTGTTTAGTTGTTTACGTAAGAATTGAAGGTGCAATTTGTAAGCTCATACCAACACGTGGTATCAGAGCTAGTAAGTTTCGAAGATCACAGGTACAGAATATTGATGGCGGATCCAATTAATGTCTCTGGTACGGTTAACACTCCAATTCCGGTGTTCAAAGGTGATGGGTATGAACATTGGAGTGTTAGGATGAGAACTATTCTACGATCCAGGGAGTTGTGGGATATTGTGAACCTGGGGGTCACTGATTATGGTGATAATCTTGAAAGGAATCGAAAGGAGGCCAAGGATGATGCACGTGCAATGGTGGTGATTCAACAAGGAGTCCATGATGTGTTGTTCTCTCGGATAGCAGCGGCAAATACAGCACAAGAAGCCTGGGACATCCTTCGTATGGAGTTTCAAGGAGACTCACAGGTACAAGCAGTAAAGTTACAAGGTCTTAGACGAGACTTTGAAAACTTGATGATGAAAGAAAATGAAGCCATTGGAGATTATTTTTCACGTGTGATGGCGGTTGCTAGCCAACAACGTGGCTTTGGAGAAGATGTTTCTGATCAAAAGATTGTGGAGAAAATATTAAGAAGCCTCACAGAAAGGTATGATCATGTTGTTCCATCTATTGAAGTAGCATATGATCTTTCCCAACTAAGTGCAGTGAAGTTAATGGGCTGCCTACAATCACAAGAAGAACGATTAAACAGTAGATCTGGAGATCCAAAGACTGGTGATACAGGAAGATCCGATGAACAAGCATTACAGGTGTACCAGCCATATCGCAGACAAAACAATGATGGTGGAGCTAGAGGACGTGGTAGAGGAGGATTCAGAGGTCGTGGTAGAGGAAGATCTCAAAGTGATAAAAACAAAGTTCCTCAATGCTACCACTGCAATCGGTATGGGCACATCAAAAGGGACTGCTGGTTTGCTGATGAAGAACCAGTCAATGCAGTCGCCAACAATCAAGAAGAAGAAGGTGCAAATGATGAGGTGGCTCACCTGTTTATGGCAATTACAACTTCAATGACTGATGAGGATGACTCAATGACTTCTGAGTTCACTAATCCGAGCCTATGGTTTGTGGACTCAGGATGCTCAAATCACATGACAAGTGCCAAAGGGAGTTTTGTTATGCTTAATACATCCTTCAAAATCTCTGTGAGACTTGGTGATAAAAAGAACTTGGAGGTTGAAGGCAAAGGAACTGTGCAGATCCTTATGAAGGATGGTACTCTAAAATTTCTGGAAGATGTATACTATGCCCCAAAGTTAGAATATAACCTACTAAGTGTGGGTCAATTAATGAGGAAAGGATACAGTCTGTTGTTTGATGATAATGCTTGTTCAATTGTCCACAAGGAAACTAAGTCTGAACTTATGAAGGTTCAGCTGGCGACCAACAACATGTTCCCTTTAGATGCTACCCGGGTGAAAGACAACACTGCAGTTGTTCATGCGCATGAACTCACAAAACTATGGCACTGCAGGTTTGGTCATCTTCATACACATGCCTTGCAACAGTTGCAGAAGAACAAGATGGTTCAAGGATTACCACAGATCAAAGAGATAAAGAATTGTGAAGGGTGTGTGCTTGGTAAACAACACAAGTTGTCATTTCAACCAAGTCAAAAGCGAGCTACTCGAATCTTGGAAATTATTCACTCAGATGTATGTGGTCCCATGCCGGTTAACAGCCTGGGAAGAAGTAAGTACTTCTTATTATTTGTTGATGATTTTTCTCGTATGACATGGGTATACTTTCTGGAAAAGAAATCAGAAGTGTTTTCCAAATTTAAAATTTTTAAAACAATGGTTGAAAAACAAAGTGGTCATTCTGTGAAAATTTTAAGAACAGACAGGGGATGGGAGTTTTGTTCAAATGAGTTCAACATGTTTTGTGAAACTCATGGTATTAAAAGGCATCTCACAGCCCCTTTTACTCCTGAGCAAAATGGGGTTTGTGAAAGAAAAAATAGAACTGTTGTTGAAATGGCCCAATGTATGCTACAAGCAAAGGGCATGCCTAGTTATTTTTGGGCTGAAGCAGTTGCTACTGCTGTTCATATTCTCAATCTATCCCCTACAAAAGCTGTTGACAACAAAACCCCTATTCACATGTGGTCTGGTGAGAGACCAAATGTAAATGATCTGCGTATCTTTGGGTGCCTATGTTATGGGTTAACTCCTGCTCAACAAAGACACAAGTTTGAACCCAAGTCTGAGAAATGTATCTTGATTGGATACTCTTCTCAAACTAAAGGGTACAGGTTGTATAATCCAAAGACCAAGCAGATTATTACACGAAGAGATGTAAAGTTCTTTGAAGAAAGTGCTTGGGATTGGTCAAATGAAAAAGGAAGAGATAATAATCACTTGTGGGATTTAAGTACCTTTGATCCTATGATTCTTGATCCTACAAGTGAGACAAATGATTTGAATGAAGCTGGGCATGAAAATAACACAATTCAAGTTAATGATGTTCCCTCTACAAGTCAAAATCATAATGCAGTAGCTGGTCCAAGTAACACTAATGAAGTTATAACTGATTCATCATCACCTCCTCAAAAGGTTAGAGATCTTAATGATGTTTACTCTAACTGTCATGTTATTGAAGATTATGTAGCATGTCAGTTTGCCTTGAATATAAGAGATCCCATCATATATGAAGAGGCAATTTTAAAAGAAGAATGGAAAAAAGCAATGAAGGAAGAAATTTCTTCAATAGAAAAGAATGGCACCTGGGATCTAATTGATGCTCCTGAAAACAAAAATATTGTTGGTTTAAAGTGGCTATATAAAACCAAAGTTGGAAAAAATGGTGAAATTGTGAAGCATAAAGCAAGGCTTGTGGCTAAAGGCTATTCTCAACAAAAGGGAATAGACTTTCATGATACTTTTGCTCCAGTAGCCAGATTTGAAACCGTAAGAACAGTCATTGCAGTAGCAGCCAGTTTGGGGTGGAAGATAAGTCAACTAGATGTAAAGTCTGCGTTTCTCAATGGGATTCTAGAAGAAGAAATTTATGTAGAGCAGCCTCAAGGATTTGAGATTACAGGCCAGGAGGATAAAGTTTACAAGCTTCATAAAGCTCTATATGGGCTGAAACAGGCACCAAGAGCTTGGTATTCTCGAATAGATACATATCTTGCAAGTCAAGGTTTCGTTAGAAGCTATAACGAACCAACCCTGTATGTGAAGAAGGAAAAAGAAGGTAATATCATTTATGTTTGTTTATATGTAGATGATATCATTTATACAAGTGGTAGTTCTTGTTTACTTCTTAATTTTAAGCAATTGATGATGAGAGAATTTGAAATGACTGATTTGGGAGATCTTAAGTTCTTTCTTGGGCTTGAAATTCATCAAAGTAAGTTGGGTATCTTTGTGGCTGCTTCAAAAATTTGGTATGATTGGGTGTAAAGCTGCTGATACTCCTATGAATTCTAATGAGAAGTTCATGTGTGAAGATGGAGCTGACAAGATAGACCCTTCAAGATATAGAAGTATGGTTGGAGGACTAATGTACTTAACTCACTCTCGTCCAGATATTGCTTTTGCAGTAAATGTATTAACAAGGTTTATGCAAACTCCCTCAAAAGATCACTTTGGTGCAGCAAAAAGAGTTTTAAGATATGTTTCTGGTACAATTGATTATGGTTTGTGGTACACTCCTCAAAATGGAATATGTCTTGAAGGATATAGCGATAGTGACTGGGCTGGAAGCATAGATGACAGGAAAAGTGTGTCCGCCTATGGATTCAATATCGGAAGTGGTGCTATTTCCTGGTGTGTAAAGAAGCAAAACTCAGTAGCTTTGTCAAGTACTGAGGCTGAGTATATTTCAGCTACTGCAGCTACTTGTCAAGCTGTGTGGCTACGAAGAATTTTGGAGGATCTTGGTTTCAAGCAAATGGAGGCAACAACAATTTGGTGTGATAGCAGGTCTGCTATTCATTTATCAAAGAATCCAGCTCTTCATGGAAGATCAAAACATATTGAATTGAAGCATCATTTTATCAGAGACATGGTGGCACAAAAGCAAGTGGAGTTAAAGTTTTGCAATACTGAAGATCAAACGGCAGATGTTCTTACAAAAGCTTTATGCAGGGAGAAATTTACTCACCATCGTTTCAAGCTTGGTGTGAAAGAATTTGAATTAAGGGAGGGTGTTGATGTGTAATTCAAATTCTTCTTAAAGTCTTCAGTTTATCTGCTGGTTCAAGTCCTTTACCATTAATGAATAAAGCCGTTGGTTAATCTGTTGAGTTATCCGAGTCTTTTGGTTTTTCCTTAGTCGTTATCTTTTTGATTATAAATAGTAGAGTTTATTTCTTGGTTTGTATGTACTCTGATTTCTGAAAGTGAATAAGAAAGCATTTGCATTCCATATTTGTTTAGTTGTTTACGTAAGAATTGAAGGTGCAATTTGTAAGCTCATACCAACACGTGGTATCAGAGCTAGTAAGTTTCGAAGATCACAGGTACAGAATATTGATGGCGGATCCAATTAATGTCTCTGGTACGGCTAACACTCCAATTCCGGTGTTCAAAGGTGATGGGTATGAACATTGGAGTGTTAGGATGAGAACTATTCTACGATCCAGGGAGTTGTGGGATATTGTGAACCTGGGGGTCACTGATTATGGTGATAATCTTGAAAGGAATCGAAAGGAGGCCAAGGATGATGCACGTGCAATGGTGGTGATTCAACAAGGAGTCCATGATGTGTTGTTCTCTCGGATAGCAGCGGCAAATACAGCACAAGAAGCCTGGGACATCCTTCGTATGGAGTTTCAAGGAGACTCACAGGTACAAGCAGTAAAGTTACAAGGTCTTAGACGAGACTTTGAAAACTTGATGATGAAAGAAAATGAAGCCATTGGAGATTATTTTTCACGTGTGATGGCGGTTGCTAGCCAACAACGTGGCTTTGGAGAAGATGTTTCTGATCAAAAGATTGTGGAGAAAATATTAAGAAGCCTCACAGAAAGGTATGATCATGTTGTTCCATCTATTGAAGTAGCATATGATCTTTCCCAACTAAGTGCAGTGAAGTTAATGGGCTGCCTACAATCACAAGAAGAACGATTAAACAGTAGATCTGGAGATCCAAAGACTGGTGATACAGGAAGATCCGATGAACAAGCATTACAGGTGTACCAGCCATATCGCAGACAAAACAATGATGGTGGAGCTAGAGGACGTGGTAGAGGAGGATTCAGAGGTCGTGGTAGAGGAAGATCTCAAAGTGATAAAAACAAAGTTCCTCAATGCTACCACTGCAATCGGTATGGGCACATCAAAAGGGACTGCTGGTTTGCTGATGAAGAACCAGTCAATGCAGTCGCCAACAATCAAGAAGAAGAAGGTGCAGATGATGAGGTGGCTCACCTGTTTATGGCAATTACAACTTCAATGACTGATGAGGATGACTCAATGACTTCTGAGTTCACTAATCCGAGCCTATGGTTTGTGGACTCAGGATGCTCAAATCACATGACAAGTGCCAAAGGGAGTTTTGTTATGCTTAATACATCCTTCAAAATCTCTGTGAGACTTGGTGATAAAAAGAACTTGGAGGTTGAAGGCAAAGGAACTGTGCAGATCCTTATGAAGGATGGTACTCTAAAATTTCTGGAAGATGTATACTATGCCCCAAAGTTAGAATATAACCTACTAAGTGTGGGTCAATTAATGAGGAAAGGATACAGTCTGTTGTTTGATGATAATGCTTGTTCAATTGTCCACAAGGAAACTAAGTCTGAACTTATGAAGGTTCAGCTGGCGACCAACAACATGTTCCCTTTAGATGCTACCCGGGTGAAAGACAACACTGCAGTTGTTCATGCGCATGAACTCACAAAACTATGGCACTGCAGGTTTGGTCATCTTCATACACATGCCTTGCAACAGTTGCAGAAGAACAAGATGGTTCAAGGATTACCACAGATCAAAGAGATAAAGAATTGTGAAGGGTGTGTGCTTGGTAAACAACACAAGTTGTCATTTCAACCAAGTCAAAAGCGAGCTACTCGAATCTTGGAAATTATTCACTCAGATGTATGTGGTCCCATGCCGGTTAACAGCCTGGGAAGAAGTAAGTACTTCTTATTATTTGTTGATGACTTTTCTCGTATGACATGGGTATACTTTCTGGAAAAGAAATCAGAAGTGTTTTCCAAATTTAAAATTTTTGAAACAATGGTTGAAAAACAAAGTGGTCATTCTGTGAAAATTTTAAGAACAGACAGGGGAGGGGAGTTTTGTTCAAATGAGTTCAACATGTTTTGTGAAACTCATGGTATTAAAAGGCATCTCACAGCCCCTTTTACTCCTGAGCAAAATGGGGTTTGTGAAAGAAAAAATAGAACTGTTGTTGAAATGGCCCAATGTATGCTACAAGCAAAGGGCATGCCTAGTTATTTTTGGGCTGAAGCAGTTGCTACTGCTGTTCATATTCTCAATCTATCCCCTACAAAAGCTGTTGACAACAAAACCCCTATTCACATGTGGTCTGGTGAGAGACCAAATGTAAATGATCTGCGTATCTTTGGGTGCCTATGTTATGGGTTAACTCCTGCTCAACAAAGACACAAGTTTGAACCCAATTCTGAGAAATGTATCTTGATTGGATACTCTTCTCAAACTAAAGGGTACAGGTTGTATAATCCAAAGACCAAGCAGATTATTACACGAAGAGATGTAAAGTTCTTTGAAGAAAGTGCTTGGGATTGGTCAAATGAAAAAGGAAGAGATAATAATCACTTGTGGGATTTAAGTACCTTTGATCCTATGATTCTTGATCCTACAAGTGAGACAAATGATTTGAATGAAGCTGGGCATGAAAATAACACAATTCAAGTTAATGATGTTCCCTCTACAAGTCAAAATCATAATGCAGTAGCTGGTCCAAGTAACACTAATGAAGTTATAACTGATTCATCATCACCTCCTCAAAAGGTTAGAGATCTTAATGATGTTTACTCTAACTGTCATGTTATTGAAGATTATGTAGCATGTCAGTTTGCCTTGAATATAAGAGATCCCATCATATATGAAGAGGCAATTTTAAAAGAAGAATGGAAAAAAGCAATGAAGGAAGAAATTTCTTCAATAGAAAAGAATGGCACCTGGGATCTAATTGATGCTCCTGAAAACAAAAATATTGTTGGTTTAAAGTGGCTATATAAAACCAAAGTTGGAAAAAATGGTGAAATTGTGAAGCATAAAGCAAGGCTTGTGGCTAAAGGCTATTCTCAACAAAAGGGAATAGACTTTCATGATACTTTTGCTCCAGTAGCCAGATTTGAAACCGTAAGAACAGTCATTGCAGTAGCAGCCAGTTTGGGGTGGAAGATAAGTCAACTAGATGTAAAGTCTGCGTTTCTCAATGGGATTCTAGAAGAAGAAATTTATGTAGAGCAGCCTCAAGGATTTGAGATTACAGGCCAGGAGGATAAAGTTTACAAGCTTCATAAAGCTCTATATGGGCTGAAACAGGCACCAAGAGCTTGGTATTCTCGAATAGATACATATCTTGCAAGTCAAGGTTTCATTAGAAGCTATAACGAACCAACCCTGTATGTGAAGAAGGAAAAAGAAGGTAATATCATTTATGTTTGTTTATATGTAGATGATATCATTTATACAAGTGGTAGTTCTTGTTTACTTCTTAATTTTAAGCAATTGATGATGAGAGAATTTGAAATGACTGATTTGGGAGATCTTAAGTTCTTTCTTGGGCTTGAAATTCATCAAAGTAAGTTGGGTATCTTTGTGGCTGCTTCAAAAATTTGGTATGATTGGGTGTAAAGCTGCTGATACTCCTATGAATTCTAATGAGAAGTTCATGTGTGAAGATGGAGCTGACAAGATAGACCCTTCAAGATATAGAAGTATGGTTGGAGGACTAATGTACTTAACTCACTCTCGTCCAGATATTGCTTTTGCAGTAAATGTATTAACAAGGTTTATGCAAACTCCCTCAAAAGATCACTTTGGTGCAGCAAAAAGAGTTTTAAGATATGTTTCTGGTACAATTGATTATGGTTTGTGGTACACTCCTCAAAATGGAATATGTCTTGAAGGATATAGCGATAGTGACTGGGCTGGAAGCATAGATGACAGGAAAAGTGTGTCCGCCTATGGATTCAATATCGGAAGTGGTGCTATTTCCTGGTGTGTAAAGAAGCAAAACTCAGTAGCTTTGTCAAGTACTGAGGCTGAGTATATTTCAGCTACTGCAGCTACTTGTCAAGCTGTGTGGCTACGAAGAATTTTGGAGGATCTTGGTTTCAAGCAAATGGAGGCAACAACAATTTGGTGTGATAGCAGGTCTGCTATTCATTTATCAAAGAATCCAGCTCTTCATGGAAGATCAAAACATATTGAATTGAAGCATCATTTTATCAGAGACATGGTGGCACAAAAGCAAGTGGAGTTAAAGTTTTGCAATACTGAAGATCAAACGGCAGATGTTCTTACAAAAGCTTTATGCAGGGAGAAATTTACTCACCATCGTTTCAAGCTTGGTGTGAAAGAATTTGAATTAAGGGAGGGTGTTGATGTGTAATTCAAATTCTTCTTAAAGTCTTCAGTTTATCTGCTGGTTCAAGTCCTTTACCATTAATGAATAAAGCCGTTGGTTAATCTGTTGAGTTATCCGAGTCTTTTGGTTTTTCCTTAGTCGTTATCTTTTTGATTATAAATAGTAGAGTTTATTTCTTGGTTTGTATGTACTCTGATTTCTGAAAGTGAATAAGAAAGCATTTGCATTCCATATTTGTTTAGTTGTTTACGTAAGAATTGAAGGTGCAATTTGTAAGCTCATACCAACACGTGGTATCAGAGCTAGTAAGTTTCGAAGATCACAGGTACAGAATATTGATGGCGGATCCAATTAATGTCTCTGGTACGGCTAACACTCCAATTCCGGTGTTCAAAGGTGATGGGTATGAACATTGGAGTGTTAGGATGAGAACTATTCTACGATCCAGGGAGTTGTGGGATATTGTGAACCTGGGGGTCACTGATTATGGTGATAATCTTGAAAGGAATCGAAAGGAGGCCAAGGATGATGCACGTGCAATGGTGGTGATTCAACAAGGAGTCCATGATGTGTTGTTCTCTCGGATAGCAGCGGCAAATACAGCACAAGAAGCCTGGGACATCCTTCGTATGGAGTTTCAAGGAGACTCACAGGTACAAGCAGTAAAGTTACAAGGTCTTAGACGAGACTTTGAAAACTTGATGATGAAAGAAAATGAAGCCATTGGAGATTATTTTTCACGTGTGATGGCGGTTGCTAGCCAACAACGTGGCTTTGGAGAAGATGTTTCTGATCAAAAGATTGTGGAGAAAATATTAAGAAGCCTCACAGAAAGGTATGATCATGTTGTTCCATCTATTGAAGTAGCATATGATCTTTCCCAACTAAGTGCAGTGAAGTTAATGGGCTGCCTACAATCACAAGAAGAACGATTAAACAGTAGATCTGGAGATCCAAAGACTGGTGATACAGGAAGATCCGATGAACAAGCATTACAGGTGTACCAGCCATATCGCAGACAAAACAATGATGGTGGAGCTAGAGGACGTGGTAGAGGAGGATTCAGAGGTCGTGGTAGAGGAAGATCTCAAAGTGATAAAAACAAAGTTCCTCAATGCTACCACTGCAATCGGTATGGGCACATCAAAAGGGACTGCTGGTTTGCTGATGAAGAACCAGTCAATGCAGTCGCCAACAATCAAGAAGAAGAAGGTGCAGATGATGAGGTGGCTCACCTGTTTATGGCAATTACAACTTCAATGACTGATGAGGATGACTCAATGACTTCTGAGTTCACTAATCCGAGCCTATGGTTTGTGGACTCAGGATGCTCAAATCACATGACAAGTGCCAAAGGGAGTTTTGTTATGCTTAATACATCCTTCAAAATCTCTGTGAGACTTGGTGATAAAAAGAACTTGGAGGTTGAAGGCAAAGGAACTGTGCAGATCCTTATGAAGGATGGTACTCTAAAATTTCTGGAAGATGTATACTATGCCCCAAAGTTAGAATATAACCTACTAAGTGTGGGTCAATTAATGAGGAAAGGATACAGTCTGTTGTTTGATGATAATGCTTGTTCAATTGTCCACAAGGAAACTAAGTCTGAACTTATGAAGGTTCAGCTGGCGACCAACAACATGTTCCCTTTAGATGCTACCCGGGTGAAAGACAACACTGCAGTTGTTCATGCGCATGAACTCACAAAACTATGGCACTGCAGGTTTGGTCATCTTCATACACATGCCTTGCAACAGTTGCAGAAGAACAAGATGGTTCAAGGATTACCACAGATCAAAGAGATAAAGAATTGTGAAGGGTGTGTGCTTGGTAAACAACACAAGTTGTCATTTCAACCAAGTCAAAAGCGAGCTACTCGAATCTTGGAAATTATTCACTCAGATGTATGTGGTCCCATGCCGGTTAACAGCCTGGGAAGAAGTAAGTACTTCTTATTATTTGTTGATGACTTTTCTCGTATGACATGGGTATACTTTCTGGAAAAGAAATCAGAAGTGTTTTCCAAATTTAAAATTTTTGAAACAATGGTTGAAAAACAAAGTGGTCATTCTGTGAAAATTTTAAGAACAGACAGGGGAGGGGAGTTTTGTTCAAATGAGTTCAACATGTTTTGTGAAACTCATGGTATTAAAAGGCATCTCACAGCCCCTTTTACTCCTGAGCAAAATGGGGTTTGTGAAAGAAAAAATAGAACTGTTGTTGAAATGGCCCAATGTATGCTACAAGCAAAGGGCATGCCTAGTTATTTTTGGGCTGAAGCAGTTGCTACTGCTGTTCATATTCTCAATCTATCCCCTACAAAAGCTGTTGACAACAAAACCCCTATTCACATGTGGTCTGGTGAGAGACCAAATGTAAATGATCTGCGTATCTTTGGGTGCCTATGTTATGGGTTAACTCCTGCTCAACAAAGACACAAGTTTGAACCCAATTCTGAGAAATGTATCTTGATTGGATACTCTTCTCAAACTAAAGGGTACAGGTTGTATAATCCAAAGACCAAGCAGATTATTACACGAAGAGATGTAAAGTTCTTTGAAGAAAGTGCTTGGGATTGGTCAAATGAAAAAGGAAGAGATAATAATCACTTGTGGGATTTAAGTACCTTTGATCCTATGATTCTTGATCCTACAAGTGAGACAAATGATTTGAATGAAGCTGGGCATGAAAATAACACAATTCAAGTTAATGATGTTCCCTCTACAAGTCAAAATCATAATGCAGTAGCTGGTCCAAGTAACACTAATGAAGTTATAACTGATTCATCATCACCTCCTCAAAAGGTTAGAGATCTTAATGATGTTTACTCTAACTGTCATGTTATTGAAGATTATGTAGCATGTCAGTTTGCCTTGAATATAAGAGATCCCATCATATATGAAGAGGCAATTTTAAAAGAAGAATGGAAAAAAGCAATGAAGGAAGAAATTTCTTCAATAGAAAAGAATGGCACCTGGGATCTAATTGATGCTCCTGAAAACAAAAATATTGTTGGTTTAAAGTGGCTATATAAAACCAAAGTTGGAAAAAATGGTGAAATTGTGAAGCATAAAGCAAGGCTTGTGGCTAAAGGCTATTCTCAACAAAAGGGAATAGACTTTCATGATACTTTTGCTCCAGTAGCCAGATTTGAAACCGTAAGAACAGTCATTGCAGTAGCAGCCAGTTTGGGGTGGAAGATAAGTCAACTAGATGTAAAGTCTGCGTTTCTCAATGGGATTCTAGAAGAAGAAATTTATGTAGAGCAGCCTCAAGGATTTGAGATTACAGGCCAGGAGGATAAAGTTTACAAGCTTCATAAAGCTCTATATGGGCTGAAACAGGCACCAAGAGCTTGGTATTCTCGAATAGATACATATCTTGCAAGTCAAGGTTTCATTAGAAGCTATAACGAACCAACCCTGTATGTGAAGAAGGAAAAAGAAGGTAATATCATTTATGTTTGTTTATATGTAGATGATATCATTTATACAAGTGGTAGTTCTTGTTTACTTCTTAATTTTAAGCAATTGATGATGAGAGAATTTGAAATGACTGATTTGGGAGATCTTAAGTTCTTTCTTGGGCTTGAAATTCATCAAAGTAAGTTGGGTATCTTTGTGGCTGCTTCAAAAATTTGGTATGATTGGGTGTAAAGCTGCTGATACTCCTATGAATTCTAATGAGAAGTTCATGTGTGAAGATGGAGCTGACAAGATAGACCCTTCAAGATATAGAAGTATGGTTGGAGGACTAATGTACTTAACTCACTCTCGTCCAGATATTGCTTTTGCAGTAAATGTATTAACAAGGTTTATGCAAACTCCCTCAAAAGATCACTTTGGTGCAGCAAAAAGAGTTTTAAGATATGTTTCTGGTACAATTGATTATGGTTTGTGGTACACTCCTCAAAATGGAATATGTCTTGAAGGATATAGCGATAGTGACTGGGCTGGAAGCATAGATGACAGGAAAAGTGTGTCCGCCTATGGATTCAATATCGGAAGTGGTGCTATTTCCTGGTGTGTAAAGAAGCAAAACTCAGTAGCTTTGTCAAGTACTGAGGCTGAGTATATTTCAGCTACTGCAGCTACTTGTCAAGCTGTGTGGCTACGAAGAATTTTGGAGGATCTTGGTTTCAAGCAAATGGAGGCAACAACAATTTGGTGTGATAGCAGGTCTGCTATTCATTTATCAAAGAATCCAGCTCTTCATGGAAGATCAAAACATATTGAATTGAAGCATCATTTTATCAGAGACATGGTGGCACAAAAGCAAGTGGAGTTAAAGTTTTGCAATACTGAAGATCAAACGGCAGATGTTCTTACAAAAGCTTTATGCAGGGAGAAATTTACTCACCATCGTTTCAAGCTTGGTGTGAAAGAATTTGAATTAAGGGAGGGTGTTGATGTGTAATTCAAATTCTTCTTAAAGTCTTCAGTTTATCTGCTGGTTCAAGTCCTTTACCATTAATGAATAAAGCCGTTGGTTAATCTGTTGAGTTATCCGAGTCTTTTGGTTTTTCCTTAGTCGTTATCTTTTTGATTATAAATAGTAGAGTTTATTTCTTGGTTTGTATGTACTCTGATTTCTGAAAGTGAATAAGAAAGCATTTGCATTCCATATTTGTTTAGTTGTTTACGTAAGAATTGAAGGTGCAATTTGTAAGCTCATACCAACACGTGGTATCAGAGCTAGTAAGTTTCGAAGATCACAGGTACAGAATATTGATGGCGGATCCAATTAATGTCTCTGGTACGGCTAACACTCCAATTCCGGTGTTCAAAGGTGATGGGTATGAACATTGGAGTGTTAGGATGAGAACTATTCTACGATCCAGGGAGTTGTGGGATATTGTGAACCTGGGGGTCACTGATTATGGTGATAATCTTGAAAGGAATCGAAAGGAGGCCAAGGATGATGCACGTGCAATGGTGGTGATTCAACAAGGAGTCCATGATGTGTTGTTCTCTCGGATAGCAGCGGCAAATACAGCACAAGAAGCCTGGGACATCCTTCGTATGGAGTTTCAAGGAGACTCACAGGTACAAGCAGTAAGGTTACAAGGTCTTAGACGAGACTTTGAAAACTTGATGATGAAAGAAAATGAAGCCATTGGAGATTATTTTTCACGTGTGATGGCGGTTGCTAGCCAACAACGTGGCTTTGGAGAAGATGTTTCTGATCAAAAGATTGTGGAGAAAATATTAAGAAGCCTCACAGAAAGGTATGATCATGTTGTTCCATCTATTGAAGTAGCATATGATCTTTCCCAACTAAGTGCAGTGAAGTTAATGGGCTGCCTACAATCACAAGAAGAACGATTAAACAGTAGATCTGGAGATCCAAAGACTGGTGATACAGGAAGATCCGATGAACAAGCATTACAGGTGTACCAGCCATATCGCAGACAAAACAATGATGGTGGAGCTAGAGGACGTGGTAGAGGAGGATTCAGAGGTCGTGGTAGAGGAAGATCTCAAAGTGATAAAAACAAAGTTCCTCAATGCTACCACTGCAATCGGTATGGGCACATCAAAAGGGACTGCTGGTTTGCTGATGAAGAACCAGTCAATGCAGTCGCCAACAATCAAGAAGAAGAAGGTGCAGATGATGAGGTGGCTCACCTGTTTATGGCAATTACAACTTCAATGACTGATGAGGATGACTCAATGACTTCTGAGTTCACTAATCCGAGCCTATGGTTTGTGGACTCAGGATGCTCAAATCACATGACAAGTGCCAAAGGGAGTTTTGTTATGCTTAATACATCCTTCAAAATCTCTGTGAGACTTGGTGATAAAAAGAACTTGGAGGTTGAAGGCAAAGGAACTGTGCAGATCCTTATGAAGGATGGTACTCTAAAATTTCTGGAAGATGTATACTATGCCCCAAAGTTAGAATATAACCTACTAAGTGTGGGTCAATTAATGAGGAAAGGATACAGTCTGTTGTTTGATGATAATGCTTGTTCAATTGTCCACAAGGAAACTAAGTCTGAACTTATGAAGGTTCAGCTGGCGACCAACAACATGTTCCCTTTAGATGCTACCCGGGTGAAAGACAACACTGCAGTTGTTCATGCGCATGAACTCACAAAACTATGGCACTGCAGGTTTGGTCATCTTCATACACATGCCTTGCAACAGTTGCAGAAGAACAAGATGGTTCAAGGATTACCACAGATCAAAGAGATAAAGAATTGTGAAGGGTGTGTGCTTGGTAAACAACACAAGTTGTCATTTCAACCAAGTCAAAAGCGAGCTACTCGAATCTTGGAAATTATTCACTCAGATGTATGTGGTCCCATGCCGGTTAACAGCCTGGGAAGAAGTAAGTACTTCTTATTATTTGTTGATGACTTTTCTCGTATGACATGGGTATACTTTCTGGAAAAGAAATCAGAAGTGTTTTCCAAATTTAAAATTTTGAAACAATGGTTGAAAAACAAAGTGGTCATTCTGTGAAAATTTTAAGAACAGACAGGGGAGGGGAGTTTTGTTCAAATGAGTTCAACATGTTTTGTGAAACTCATGGTATTAAAAGGCATCTCACAGCCCCTTTTACTCCTGAGCAAAATGGGGTTTGTGAAAGAAAAAATAGAACTGTTGTTGAAATGGCCCAATGTATGCTACAAGCAAAGGGCATGCCTAGTTATTTTTGGGCTGAAGCAGTTGCTACTGCTGTTCATATTCTCAATCTATCCCCTACAAAAGCTGTTGACAACAAAACCCCTATTCACATGTGGTCTGGTGAGAGACCAAATGTAAATGATCTGCGTATCTTTGGGTGCCTATGTTATGGGTTAACTCCTGCTCAACAAAGACACAAGTTTGAACCCAATTCTGAGAAATGTATCTTGATTGGATACTCTTCTCAAACTAAAGGGTACAGGTTGTATAATCCAAAGACCAAGCAGATTATTACACGAAGAGATGTAAAGTTCTTTGAAGAAAGTGCTTGGGATTGGTCAAATGAAAAAGGAAGAGATAATAATCACTTGTGGGATTTAAGTACCTTTGATCCTATGATTCTTGATCCTACAAGTGAGACAAATGATTTGAATGAAGCTGGGCATGAAAATAACACAATTCAAGTTAATGATGTTCCCTCTACAAGTCAAAATCATAATGCAGTAGCTGGTCCAAGTAACACTAATGAAGTTATAACTGATTCATCATCACCTCCTCAAAAGGTTAGAGATCTTAATGATGTTTACTCTAACTGTCATGTTATTGAAGATTATGTAGCATGTCAGTTTGCCTTGAATATAAGAGATCCCATCATATATGAAGAGGCAATTTTAAAAGAAGAATGGAAAAAAGCAATGAAGGAAGAAATTTCTTCAATAGAAAAGAATGGCACCTGGGATCTAATTGATGCTCCTGAAAACAAAAATATTGTTGGTTTAAAGTGGCTATATAAAACCAAAGTTGGAAAAAATGGTGAAATTGTGAAGCATAAAGCAAGGCTTGTGGCTAAAGGCTATTCTCAACAAAAGGGAATAGACTTTCATGATACTTTTGCTCCAGTAGCCAGATTTGAAACCGTAAGAACAGTCATTGCAGTAGCAGCCAGTTTGGGGTGGAAGATAAGTCAACTAGATGTAAAGTCTGCGTTTCTCAATGGGATTCTAGAAGAAGAAATTTATGTAGAGCAGCCTCAAGGATTTGAGATTACAGGCCAGGAGGATAAAGTTTACAAGCTTCATAAAGCTCTATATGGGCTGAAACAGGCACCAAGAGCTTGGTATTCTCGAATAGATACATATCTTGCAAGTCAAGGTTTCATTAGAAGCTATAACGAACCAACCCTGTATGTGAAGAAGGAAAAAGAAGGTAATATCATTTATGTTTGTTTATATGTAGATGATATCATTTATACAAGTGGTAGTTCTTGTTTACTTCTTAATTTTAAGCAATTGATGATGAGAGAATTTGAAATGACTGATTTGGGAGATCTTAAGTTCTTTCTTGGGCTTGAAATTCATCAAAGTAAGTTGGGTATCTTTGTGGCTGCTTCAAAAATTTGGTATGATTGGGTGTAAAGCTGCTGATACTCCTATGAATTCTAATGAGAAGTTCATGTGTGAAGATGGAGCTGACAAGATAGACCCTTCAAGATATAGAAGTATGGTTGGAGGACTAATGTACTTAACTCACTCTCGTCCAGATATTGCTTTTGCAGTAAATGTATTAACAAGGTTTATGCAAACTCCCTCAAAAGATCACTTTGGTGCAGCAAAAAGAGTTTTAAGATATGTTTCTGGTACAATTGATTATGGTTTGTGGTACACTCCTCAAAATGGAATATGTCTTGAAGGATATAGCGATAGTGACTGGGCTGGAAGCATAGATGACAGGAAAAGTGTGTCCGCCTATGGATTCAATATCGGAAGTGGTGCTATTTCCTGGTGTGTAAAGAAGCAAAACTCAGTAGCTTTGTCAAGTACTGAGGCTGAGTATATTTCAGCTACTGCAGCTACTTGTCAAGCTGTGTGGCTACGAAGAATTTTGGAGGATCTTGGTTTCAAGCAAATGGAGGCAACAACAATTTGGTGTGATAGCAGGTCTGCTATTCATTTATCAAAGAATCCAGCTCTTCATGGAAGATCAAAACATATTGAATTGAAGCATCATTTTATCAGAGACATGGTGGCACAAAAGCAAGTGGAGTTAAAGTTTTGCAATACTGAAGATCAAACGGCAGATGTTCTTACAAAAGCTTTATGCAGGGAGAAATTTACTCACCATCGTTTCAAGCTTGGTGTGAAAGAATTTGAATTAAGGGAGGGTGTTGATGTGTAATTCAAATTCTTCTTAAAGTCTTCAGTTTATCTGCTGGTTCAAGTCCTTTACCATTAATGAATAAAGCCGTTGGTTAATCTGTTGAGTTATCCGAGTCTTTTGGTTTTTCCTTAGTCGTTATCTTTTTGATTATAAATAGTAGAGTTTATTTCTTGGTTTGTATGTACTCTGATTTCTGAAAGTGAATAAGAAAGCATTTGCATTCCATATTTGTTTAGTTGTTTACGTAAGAATTGAAGGTGCAATTTGTAAGCTCATACCAACACGTGGTATCAGAGCTAGTAAGTTTCGAAGATCACAGGTACAGAATATTGATGGCGGATCCAATTAATGTCTCTGGTACGGCTAACACTCCAATTCCGGTGTTCAAAGGTGATGGGTATGAACATTGGAGTGTTAGGATGAGAACTATTCTACGATCCAGGGAGTTGTGGGATATTGTGAACCTGGGGGTCACTGATTATGGTGATAATCTTGAAAGGAATCGAAAGGAGGCCAAGGATGATGCACGTGCAATGGTGGTGATTCAACAAGGAGTCCATGATGTGTTGTTCTCTCGGATAGCAGCGGCAAATACAGCACAAGAAGCCTGGGACATCCTTCGTATGGAGTTTCAAGGAGACTCACAGGTACAAGCAGTAAGGTTACAAGGTCTTAGACGAGACTTTGAAAACTTGATGATGAAAGAAAATGAAGCCATTGGAGATTATTTTTCACGTGTGATGGCGGTTGCTAGCCAACAACGTGGCTTTGGAGAAGATGTTTCTGATCAAAAGATTGTGGAGAAAATATTAAGAAGCCTCACAGAAAGGTATGATCATGTTGTTCCATCTATTGAAGTAGCATATGATCTTTCCCAACTAAGTGCAGTGAAGTTAATGGGCTGCCTACAATCACAAGAAGAACGATTAAACAGTAGATCTGGAGATCCAAAGACTGGTGATACAGGAAGATCCGATGAACAAGCATTACAGGTGTACCAGCCATATCGCAGACAAAACAATGATGGTGGAGCTAGAGGACGTGGTAGAGGAGGATTCAGAGGTCGTGGTAGAGGAAGATCTCAAAGTGATAAAAACAAAGTTCCTCAATGCTACCACTGCAATCGGTATGGGCACATCAAAAGGGACTGCTGGTTTGCTGATGAAGAACCAGTCAATGCAGTCGCCAACAATCAAGAAGAAGAAGGTGCAGATGATGAGGTGGCTCACCTGTTTATGGCAATTACAACTTCAATGACTGATGAGGATGACTCAATGACTTCTGAGTTCACTAATCCGAGCCTATGGTTTGTGGACTCAGGATGCTCAAATCACATGACAAGTGCCAAAGGGAGTTTTGTTATGCTTAATACATCCTTCAAAATCTCTGTGAGACTTGGTGATAAAAAGAACTTGGAGGTTGAAGGCAAAGGAACTGTGCAGATCCTTATGAAGGATGGTACTCTAAAATTTCTGGAAGATGTATACTATGCCCCAAAGTTAGAATATAACCTACTAAGTGTGGGTCAATTAATGAGGAAAGGATACAGTCTGTTGTTTGATGATAATGCTTGTTCAATTGTCCACAAGGAAACTAAGTCTGAACTTATGAAGGTTCAGCTGGCGACCAACAACATGTTCCCTTTAGATGCTACCCGGGTGAAAGACAACACTGCAGTTGTTCATGCGCATGAACTCACAAAACTATGGCACTGCAGGTTTGGTCATCTTCATACACATGCCTTGCAACAGTTGCAGAAGAACAAGATGGTTCAAGGATTACCACAGATCAAAGAGATAAAGAATTGTGAAGGGTGTGTGCTTGGTAAACAACACAAGTTGTCATTTCAACCAAGTCAAAAGCGAGCTACTCGAATCTTGGAAATTATTCACTCAGATGTATGTGGTCCCATGCCGGTTAACAGCCTGGGAAGAAGTAAGTACTTCTTATTATTTGTTGATGATTTTTCTCGTATGACATGGGTATACTTTTTGGAAAAGAAATCAGAAGTGTTTTCCAAATTTAAAATTTTTAAAACAATGGTTGAAAAACAAAGTGGTCATTCTGTGAAAATTTTAAGAACAGACAGGGGATGGGAGTTTTGTTCAAATGAGTTCAACATGTTTTGTGAAACTCATGGTATTAAAAGGCATCTCACAGCCCCTTTTACTCCTGAGCAAAATGGGGTTTGTGAAAGAAAAAATAGAACTGTTGTTGAAATGGCCCAATGTATGCTACAAGCAAAGGGCATGCCTAGTTATTTTTGGGCTGAAGCAGTTGCTACTGCTGTTCATATTCTCAATCTATCCCCTACAAAAGCTGTTGACAACAAACCCCTATTCACATGTGGTCTGGTGAGAGACCAAATGTAAATGATCTGCGTATCTTTGGGTGCCTATGTTATGGGTTAACTCCTGCTCAACAAAGACACAAGTTTGAACCCAAGTCTGAGAAATGTATCTTGATTGGATACTCTTCTCAAACTAAAGGGTACAGGTTGTATAATCCAAAGACCAAGCAGATTATTACACGAAGAGATGTAAAGTTCTTTGAAGAAAGTGCTTGGGATTGGTCAAATGAAAAAGGAAGAGATAATAATCACTTGTGGGATTTAAGTACCTTTGATCCTATGATTCTTGATCCTACAAGTGAGACAAATGATTTGAATGAAGCTGGGCATGAAAATAACACAATTCAAGTTAATGATGTTCCCTCTACAAGTCAAAATCATAATGCAGTAGCTGGTCCAAGTAACACTAATGAAGTTATAACTGATTCATCATCACCTCCTCAAAAGGTTAGAGATCTTAATGATGTTTACTCTAACTGTCCTGTTATTGAAGATTATGTAGCATGTCAGTTTGCCTTGAATATAAGAGATCCCATCATATATGAAGAGGCAATTTTAAAAGAAGAATGGAAAAAAGCAATGAAGGAAGAAATTTCTTCAATAGAAAAGAATGGTACCTGGGATCTAATTGATGCTCCTGAAAACAAAAATATTGTTGGTTTAAAGTGGCTATATAAAACCAAAGTTGGAAAAAATGGTGAAATTGTGAAGCATAAAGCAAGGCTTATGGCTAAAGGCTATTCTCAACAAAAGGGAATAGACTTTCATGATACTTTTGCTCCAGTAGCCAGATTTGAAACCGTAAGAACAGTCATTGCAGTAGCAGCCAGTTTGGGGTGGAAGATAAGTCAACTAGATGTAAAGTCTGCATTTCTCAATGGGATTCTAGAAGAAGAAATTTATGTAGAGCAGCCTCAAGGATTTGAGATTACAGGCCAGGAGGATAAAGTTTACAAGCTTCATAAAGCTCTATATGGGCTGAAACAGGCACCAAGAGCTTGGTATTCTCGAATAGATACATATCTTGCAAGTCAAGGTTTCATTAGAAGCTATAACGAACCAACCCTGTATGTGAAGAAGGAAAAAGAAGGTAATATCATTTATGTTTGTTTATATGTAGATGATATCATTTATACAAGTGGTAGTTCTTGTTTACTTCTTAATTTTAAGCAATTGATGATGAGAGAATTTGAAATGACTGATTTGGGAGATCTTAAGTTCTTTCTTGGGCTTGAAATTCATCAAAGTAAGTTGGGTATCTTTGTAAATCAACACAAGTATGCTGAAGGGCTGCTTCAAAAATTTGGTATGATTGGGTGTAAAGCTGCTGATACTCCTATGAATTCTAATGAGAAGTTCATGTGTGAAGATGGAGCTGACAAGATAGACCCTTCAAGATATAGAAGT
The DNA here is from genome assembly GCA_009363875.1 of Mikania micrantha. Classification (NCBI taxonomy): domain Eukaryota; kingdom Viridiplantae; phylum Streptophyta; class Magnoliopsida; order Asterales; family Asteraceae; genus Mikania; species Mikania micrantha. The sequence goes on along the minus strand of SZYD01001531.1, from coordinate 5,318 downwards.
ATGGTTGGAGGACTAATGTACTTAACTCACTCTCGTCCAGATATTGCTTTTGCAGTAAATGTATTAACAAGGTTTATGCAAACTCCCTCAAAAGATCACTTTGGTGCAGCAAAAAGAGTTTTAAGATATGTTTCTGGTACAATTGATTATGGTTTGTGGTACACTCCTCAAAATGGAATATGTCTTGAAGGATATAGCGATAGTGACTGGGCTGGAAGCATAGATGACAGGAAAAGTGTGTCCGCCTATGGATTCAATATCGGAAGTGGTGCTATTTCCTGGTGTGTAAAGAAGCAAAACTCAGTAGCTTTGTCAAGTACTGAGGCTGAGTATATTTCAGCTACTGCAACTACTTGTCAAGCTGTGTGGCTACGAAGAATTTTGGAGGATCTTGGTTTCAAGCAAATGGAGGCAACAACAATTTGGTGTGATAGCAGGTCTGCTATTCATTTATCAAAGAATCCAGCTCTTCATGGAAGATCAAAACATATTGAATTGAAGCATCATTTTATCAGAGACATGGTGGCACAAAAGCAAGTGGAGTTAAAGTTTTGCAATACTGAAGACCAAACGGCAGATGTTCTTACAAAAGCTTTATGCAGGGAGAAATTTACTCACTTTCGTTTCAAGCTTGGTGTGAAAGAATTTGAATTAAGGGAGGGTGTTGATGTGTAATTCAAATTCTTCTTAAAGTCTTCAGTTTATCTGCTGGTTCAAGTCCTTTACCATTAATGAATAAAGCCGTTGGTTAATCTGTTGAGTTATCCGAGTCTTTTGGTTTTTCCTTAGTCGTTATCTTTTTGATTATAAATAGTAGAGTTTATTTCTTGGTTTGTATGTACTCTGATTTCTGAAAGTGAATAAGAAAGCATTTGCATTCCATATTTGTTTAGTTGTTTACGTAAGAATTGAAGGTGCAATTTGTAAGCTCATACCAACAAGAACTCTAGTGATATACTTGTTTTTTTTGTATTGAAAACCATTCTTATTTTCAAATTTTATAGAGGGACTACATTTGCAATTGATCAATTTTTCGGTGTTGACCTAAACATGCCATCTAATCAAACCACATGGACGTTGTATGTAACTATCTCATGAATGTTTGAACTAATTTACAATTTTTCAACCATGTGAACAAAACATTCAATTTGATCAAACTACATGTACCATTCAAGCATTTAACTCAAAATATACTAATTATACATTATCAAACATTGCATGAATGTTGATAAGTTGATGAATGTTGATTAATATGGACCACATATTTATTATTAAGGTTCCAAATCAATGGCTCACATAAAATTTAATGATTTTCTCTCTAACATTGGGTTTTAATATGATATAATCCCTATATATACGTATATGTATACGTATTAGGGGTGTCGTTCGGGTTGGTTCCTCGGGTTTCGGGTTGTTCGGGTCGGGTTATTCGGGTTTTGTAATATGAAATTGGAACCGAGAACCGAACCATTTAACTTCGGTTTAATTGGTTCTCGGGTTTAATCGGGTTGGGTTAAACGGTTCTCGGGTAATACTTGAAAAACGAATATTCTATTTTTCAAACAAATAAATTTAAAACATGTTTAACCAAAACATATATTTCCTTAAAAAATTCCAAATGTTTAACCATAACATAAGTAAAACGTGTTTAATCAAAACACATTTCTTCAATAATGTCAAAACATATAAAGGATTTGAAAATAAAAAAATGTTACCGCCTCTTAAAACCCTAGTTCGGGTTATTCAGGTTTACCCGAACAAACCTCGTGGGTACCCAAGGACCGAACCATTCTAAGTTTTCGGGTTCAGGTAATAGGCTTTTTCGGGTTGGGTATTTTCGGGTTCGGGTTTTTCGGGTTCGGGTACTTGTTTTTCGGTTTGGTTCTTCGGGTTCGGGTAAAAAACACACCCCTAATACGTAAATGTATAAGGGAGGACTCCAAAAAAAAAAACTTTTCTTTTCAAGTAAATTAAGAAAACCACTTATTTAACGTTGGTTATTGTAATCGATGGTTAAGATCATTTAGGGCAAGATTGTAAATAAATAATAATTGGCAAATTGGATTTAAATAATCCAAACTTTGACACATTGGCCGATGCCGGTCCCAACTACGAAAATCCACGATAACGGTCCGAACTTTCGACATATTTTCCCGTGGCGGACCGCTGTCAAATAAACCCTAACGGCGTTTACTTTTTTTTTTTTTTTTTTCGGTTCGAACGGATTTTTGAGGGTTTTTGTTCAAATGGAGAATACGAGTCAAATGATGTATACTTACCTCGAAACGTTGCTTCAAATTTCCCAATTTTGTTGTTTAAAACTTTCAATTTGTCAAAGAAATCATCAATTGAGAAATTTGAGCAACGTTTCGAGGTAAGTTATACGTCATTCAACTCGTATTCTCTATCTGAACAAATCGCTCAAAAATCCGTTCGAAATTCGAAAAAAAGTTAACGCCGTTAGGTTTATTTGACGGCTGTCCGCCACGGAAATATGTCGAAAGTTCGGACCGTTATCGGGGATTTTCGTAGTTGGGACCGTAGCGGCCAATGTGTCAAAGTTTGGATTATTTAAATCCAATTTGCCATAATAATTAAAGGATTTAGTTAAAGTGATAAAAGGGTATAATAGACAAAATAAATAATTTCTCACTCCTTTAAATTAATTAAATTCTTTAATAATGTTTCTCTCTCTCTCTTAATTAGTGTAAAAATAATTAAGAAACTGAATTTTTATTAAAAATAAATAAATTCAACATTCTAGATTTTTATTTAAAATCTAAACTAAAAATTGAATTTTTAACCAATCGTTCAAGTTACGTATATGTAATCAACTAATCAAAAGTATTGATCAAGTTTACCATTCATACATGAACCAAAGTTACACATATGTAATTAATTATATATTTTTGATTTCCTTTATTATATGCTTGTAATGAGGATAAATGTAAATTAGCTTTCGTGTATTTTTCGTATATGTAATCATATACCTAGCTACCTGATTGCCTATATAAATTGTACCCTGGTTACATTTATAACTGATTACATATATGTATCAATTAATTAAAAATGCATTGTTAAATATCAAGAAATAAACCAAATTAAAGATGAAGATGGATACAAACAACAAATGAACCAAAACCAATATATATATATATATATATATATATAATTAGAATATAACAAAAGATACACATATAATTCTAATTGATACCTCGAATTGAGAATCAGTTTGTTGTTTAAAACAATTGTTATTGTCATCCTTGACAAGTGAGAATGAAAAATATTAATTCAAAAATTGTAACATCCGGCCCCGTCTACCACCAATATAGTCCGCTTTGTCCGCTCGGAGCTCACGGTTTTGCCTTCGGTTGCCCGGTGAAAACTTTCTAGGGAGGTCACCCATCCCTGGATTGCTGCGCCCGAGCATGCTTAACTTGGAGTTTTCATGTGCTCCCACAGCCATCTAAGCCGAAAACGCGTTGGTGATGTAAGAGACGGATCGTTACTTTATGAGCCATCCAATAAACAAATTTGAATCAAAATGCACTGAACTAGGTCACTCTCTAATAAATCGAAACACACTTAACCATTTTCTTCAAAATTAAAATAATAAACTTAATTAAGGAAAAAAACTATATCATGAGGTCGACGAAATAACCTGCTTTTTTCTATACCAATATCATTAGATTTGACTATGAAGATGTCATATGATATTTCTTTGGAATCAGGATTATCATTTCTTTGTGTTTGTGCCACGTACTCTTTGAATTACATGAAAACATCTTTGTTCATAAGGAAAAGGATCGCAACATTCTCCTATTAATACAGTTTCCAATAACATAAAAACAAACTTTTTTTTTGTAACAATTTTCCCTCCCTACCCTACCCCCCCATTTCACATAATTAGCATCGACAATGACCATTTATCATTTCATAAAAATAAATTCATAAATAAAAGATATGTTAATTTGCCAAAACATCCATCTAATTAAAAATAATTAAATATTAAACAAATGTTTTGATTGGTTGCATGAAAGTGATTTTCTTAGTTTTTTTGGAAATGATGAGTTTTCTTGTAACATTTCTTATTGTGATAACCGAATAACTACATCTTATACTTTGGGACTCATATTAAAGTAAATACAAAGGTGTAATTTAGTAATTATTTTTTTTAATTGTAAATGGACCCTATATTAATTAAAAAGAAAAAACCTACACTTTAGATTTACTTTAATATGGCCCCAAAGTAATAAGATTTAGTTTATTCGGTTAACACAATAAACATGGGTTAACATGTGATCATCTCCCTATACATATATGTTGGCGTCAGTCTTCGTTACTGACATTATGATCTATCTCTGCTCTCAAATCTTCTTGAAATTGGTTGTTTAAAAAAGTGGTTGGGGTGCTTTTCAACAGTTACAACGGTTACATGGCAGTTTGTGACGATTACATGGCAGTTTGCGATGGTTACATGGAAGACTAGCGGTTTCCAATGGTATTTGTTAGGTCAAGAGAAATCAAGACATTCATATGCTTTGGATAGATGGATATAAACATAAACTATATATACTCTTTAAACTATAGAGCAACGAGTCATTGCAAAAGCCACTCAAGATTCCAAAGATATTCAATGATCCGAAAGTCCCAAATCCTATATCAAATCCTAGATCTTGAATAAATGTTTATTTGTTACTATGTTATAAACACCTGTATTACCGGGTTTTAAAAAATAAAAATTATGTAATTTTATGATGTTTAATTAAATTACGTACATAATTAAAATAATTTTATTATATAAAACATATAAAATAAAAGTACTATTATACAATTTAAATCTTTAAAATTTTTTGGTACATCACGTATGTTGTTTTGTTTGAAATTAAGAAATTTGTTATTGTGTTTATAAAATTAAAAAAGTTGTTATAAATTGATAAATTTTGTAATAATTTGTTTATAAATAATGTTTGAAAAAAAAACAAACTTTTTTACAATTTGATAAAAACCACTATACGTTGTTAAATATTTTATAAAAGATAATATTATAGATTTACACTATACTAATAAGTAAAAAATAATAATCAAAATTTCCTTAAATACGATTTTATAAATAAAAGGAAGCTTAAGTTGGATTATCATTTAAATAAGAAAACGTGAATGTAAAATGTTATATGATATTTCTTTGGAATTAAGGGATTATCATTTCTTTGTGTTTTTTGCCACGTACTCTTTGAATTACATGAAACATCTTTGTTCAAAAGGAAAAAGGATCGAAATATTCAACCTATTGATACGGTTCCAATAACATAAAAACA